>MEHQ01002380.1:1366825-1624325 GCA_008828725.1 Saccharina japonica | reverse complement strand
GGGACCCAAAAAACATACCAGGTACGTATAGGTTGAGTATACATGTTATACTTGTTGAATAGAACTACAAATCAGGAAATGCTTGCATAATGTTTTAGAAACCCTGAGATATTGCCGATACATTGGGGGGGATAACTTGGATCACCGAAAGGGTCAGTGACATGTGACATGTACGATAAGATGATCAACAGAATACCAGGATGGGAAAAAGACTACCCTCCTCGTACACTGGTCAGTTTTTTTTCTTCCCCTTTTTAATAATAATATCCTTATTTTGTTCTCTTCCTCTCCTTCTACGTTTGACTATTCGGTCTACTTTTCCGTCCGACCCCGCTTCTATGGCTTGAGGCTACAGTCCTCGTGAACCTGGCCGACTCAGCACTAAAGTGCTCCAATACCCCCCCCCCCATAAATATATGATATATTTATAGGTTGGGTTGGCGTCGGTTGGCAACGACGCTGTAAAACACGCCACTCGCTGCGTAAGCTAGACAACCAGGGTGCCGTTTTTTTTTTTTTTGGCGGTCACCAAAGCTGGCGGTCGAGTAGATCATTTGTGCGGGGTGGAGAACCTTTGCTCCGCACAAGGGGAATGTCGTATCACGTAGTGTTAATATGGTAAGGCATCCGCGAGGCAGTTACATAGTAAAACCCATTGCTGTCTCCGGAAGTGGCCACACCAGAAATTAAATTAACTCACTGAAGCTGTCGTCCATATGCAAGTCCGCCTCAGAGGCGGTTCTTAGCAGGATGCAGCTCACCCTCCATGCGACTCGCCCAATACCTCACGGCGCTTCGCGCTTGGTGCAAGCAATGTCTGCCTGGTTGGTGAAAACCCAACGTGCTCCGTCCCGGCATTTTAGGGATGCGAGGGTCTATGGTCATATGACTACGGCCGTGCACGACATGAGTACACCCCCCCCCCCCACCGACCCACCACCCACCCACCCGCCATACAAGGTTTTTTAGCCGACGCGCATCGCTTAGCAATGCAAAGCTGGTGATGGGTGGTGTTCTTGGTGGTTGTGGACCAACCAGTCCACGCACCAGCCGACGCACCCAGCACCCCACTTACCCACCAGCCCATACCCACCCAGCCACCATACAAGGTTTCGGCAATGACGTGCCTCGCTTAACAGTGAAAGCGATGCCAAGACTATTAAAACTATAAGACCCGCCAGCGCAGTAGCCTAATGCAATTAGAAGTTTGGTCACTCCAACGCGTCTGTCACGGCCCTCATTCCCACTGTTCTTGCAATATCAGGTGATATCGCTCCCACAAGAAAGCATGTTTTCTCATCATACGTGGAGAACGCAAACAAAATGATACGGTTTGTTTTATAAACAGCATCGGGGAGGGGCGAGGGGGGCAGGCCTACTTCAAGTACCAGATCTAGCAGACAGAACGTACGGTCCCCATTTCGTCAAAAATGGAGTTTGCGGGCAGACTCAAAACACTCTCAGCAGAGAGAGGGCGAAACGAAAGACAAGTCTTAAAATTGAAGCCTTCAACACGCAGCAGTTACAATATTTGAAGAGCGCCGCACGCGCGCGTGGTGCTTCTGAAGATAACATGTGAAAAATCACACGGCAAACTGTGGGGATTTCGATGCGACGACACCTGTTAGGGCACGCTGTTAGGGCACGCCGGAACTTTCTTACTTTCATACTTATGTTGTCCAGTAGGCGCGAGTAGCGATTTGCAAACATAAGATCTATACCTTCAATCTGTTTCAGAAAACTACCACAAACAGCAATACAAGGTGCTCACAGCAGTAATCATTATTTTTTGTTCGCGTTTCGCGTTTTAATGACTAGTAATTACCTCTCACGTGATGGTGATTATATTTTCGCACTTTGTTTCCAGTACTTCATACCAACAAAAACACCCCAGACGACCCGTGAGGGAAACAGCGAACGTTTGAGGAATTTCGTTTTTTTATTGGTGCTGGTACTACAGCCAGCCATGGTACTTACTACAGGAGGCCCCGGAGCGTGATCGAAAAACATATTATACGACGTACGTACGTCGTACCTAATTCAAATTTAGCGATTTTTGCGATGTTTGTATGCTATTGGCTGGCAAAACTTCGAGTTGACGGAAGCACTCGTAAATTATTGCTGGCGGCTACGACTGCTTGCTGTCTGGTGCACCCGACGCCCTCACATGCACCCCAAAAGAAGTGTGACTCAATACCGTCGGCTGTGGTTACTGGTGCGGAGTTGCGTCTCTTGTAGCTGTCAGCGAGTGAAGTGCGAACATTCAGTTGGGAATTTCGTGTTGCCTCTTTTTGTGTCTACTAGTGAATTCCGAGTAAACACTCCGTGCACGCAGCACCCTCTGTCGTACGAAGTCAAGGTGTAGACCTCCGTTGAGTGCGGACGGCCTCATTGGAGAGAATTACAAGCTACTATTACTATTAATGCTGTAGATGAGGCACTACGCCGACAAATCCAATATTTTAAAAGGCACGAACCAGCCGAAGGTTGAAGCCAGAGTGTCAAAACAGCGGTGTAACGAAAAGCACAGAGGACATGTCTAGAGACTACAGCACTACATGTAGGGTGGACCGAAAACCCGGGGATGCGGGGTGGATACAATCCGCCGTGACTGCTGTGACCACAACTACTGTAGCTCAGGCATGACAGGAAAGATCTCAACTCTGTTGCCGAGCACGTTTCCTGAGTGTCAGTGCTCGCCAGCAAGATGACACTCGAAACAATTCAGGTGCCGAACGTGCCCATGCGCGACCAGTGACAGGTGTACAGTCGATATCCGTGTTGACATTACAGCAGTAAGTAGTGAAGACCTTTTTCATCCCGCGACAATAATCAACTCGATTTCTCTGTCCGGCGAAAAAATAAAATAAGAAGAGGCTCGGAAAGAAGCAGAAAAAACAAATCCAGCTTGAGCCCGGATTCCTGTTTCTTAAAAGGTGTCCTTTACTGCTGCTGTGTCATAGCGCACAGCAGCGATGGAGCAGCAGCAGCAGTAAAATACTGTAAATTTCTGCTATTAATATTACGTAGCTGCTGTTATGGTGTCGAAAACAGACTCGGTTTGGTTACGAGTCGAGGTGCTTGGCGTTTGGAAGGAGCTTGGACTGCCACCATAGGTTTAGGTTGGAAACGGTCGATCGGGCGCTTCAGGCTGCCAGACGCTCTGTGCGGATAAGGCATGAATGCTAACCGCAGTCGCAACCAATAAATCGTTTTGACCGAGCGGTGGTGAATCTTCAAGAGTGCGCAAACAGCTTATTTAGCTCATGATTCGACACTATGAGTACCGTACCTACATACAGCAAGCAGCACTACAGTATTATGGTACTTACTTGCGTCTCGTCGTGGGGATCTAACTCAAGCTTAACCGCTTAGAAGCGCGGGCTGTAGGCGCCGCGTTAGGGTGTCGTCCCGCTCGAATAACGCAGTGTACCTACAACAGCAGTACTTACAGTATTGGGAAGCTTGTTTGTCAAATGGTATGTTCGTAGTACGTGGCCACGTGGTCCGTCTGCGTGAAAGCCCTAAAACACTGAAAACATTTGCGTCAAGCGAACCCCTAATCCCTCAACGTTAAAAACAAAAACCAGACAGACTACGACTAGTTACAGCAGTAGCACCAACGCAGAGTAAACAGCGGTACAGCAGCAGTACGCACTGCTGCATAATAGCATAAATAGTAGTAAATAGTAGCGTTTCTACAATAATTAGTGAGGCAGTGTGAGGCCTGCATAAGGCAGCACGAATAAGGCGACCACTCGATATTAAGTGGGTGCTCAAAATCGGCTGTCACGACAGGACAGCTTCACTCACATGATGGAGGCCACTCGATGTAAGGCGGTCAAAATCTCGGTGCACTATTATACCGCCTCATGTAGCCCCCTTGTGCTGGAGTTCGGATCCCACGTGGATCCGACGTTCGAGTTTATTTGCACAAATAAACGAAAAACGGAATCAACTGCTGAGAGCGTCTGGCAGCGTGGGTAGGCGCAATTCGATGCGAGTCGACGATGGGGGAAAGGGCTGAAGTCTTGTCGCGATGGAAATACAAGGCATTAACCGTAGTGGGGACGGAGGAGGGAGAAGAGCCTATTTCGCGACCCCGGATATGAGTTGCGACTACGAGTATTAATATGAAACTACGAGTATATAGGAAGGAGAGGGAAAAGAAGGGCGAAGATTTTCATATGTATGTATGACAAGTGTATGATGAGAAGTATATTTAAAATTAAAAAACAACAGCTGTGAGCTCGAGGATTTCATCGAAGCGTATATACAGCAGTATATCTATTATTAATATATTCCTCGGCTTCTGCTGGCCTCGGATTCCAGAATCCGGCATTCTCAGCCGTGCCTTCGTCGGTCAGGCTTACGGTCGGTCAGGCTTTACGGTCGGTCAGGCTTTACGGTTGTTCCGTGTTTTTGCTACGTCACGTCCCTTTTGTCGAACCACGTTATGCGTGAACCTGATCTGTAGTTTGGTACTCTTTAGTGTTTGGTACCCTTATTTTTACGACCGGTCTACTGATAACGGACAAGCTTCTCTCTTTCAACGCATCTGGATTGCTCGCATGTGTAGGTCGGTCGTGCCTGTCGTAACCTGGATTGCTAGCAGGGTAGGTCTTGCCTGTCGTATATGGCGTTGCATTGTCTGCTCTGCTTACTGCACTGAGTGTAGTATCTCTGTGTCGTACTTTTGTGACCACAGAACTGGTACCTTTTTAGGATGAAGAATCGGCACGGACACTGGGTGTGCTGGATGTCGACGGGTAGAAAGGAAGGTTTAATGTGAAGAACACACACACACATATATATATATTGTTTCCCCGTCCCATTTTCTATCTTCGCCGTTCTATTCTCCCTCCCTCTGTTGTAGTAGTAACTAAATTCCGGGGTCACTACGTAGGTAATATACGTTTGATCTTCTATTCATAGCGTTTTTGCACAATCTGGTCATCACCCGTTCCCCCCTCTCCCGCACATATATATTGGACCCCTTCGAGCCTACTACTACTACGACAGTGCTGGCACATTTTTGGTTTGCTCACTATTTGTAGTAGTTGGCCTACTACTACCACCACTACCACTACCACTACTCCTACTACTACAGTGCGGGCACATTTTTTGTTTGCTCACTATTTGTAGTAGTTGGCCTGCTACTACAGTATACAGTACTCCTACAGTAAAGTACTACTACTACTACTACTACCACTACCACTACCACTACTTACCTATATACAGTGCGGGCCATTTGGTTTGCTCACTATTGTCTACTACTACTACCACTACTACCACTACTACTACTACTACTACTACTACTACTACTACTACTACTACTACCACTACTACTACTCTACTACTACTACGTACTACTACTACTACTCTACTACTACTACTACTTACTACTGCTGCTACTCCTACTACTACTACTACTACTACTACTACTACTACTACTACTACTACTACTGCTACTACTACTACCACTACTACTATCTACTACTACTACTACTACTACTACTATTACTACTACTACTACTACTGCTACTGCTACTACTACTACTACTCACTACTACTACCACTACTACTACTACTACTACTACTACTACGACTATCTACCACTACTACTACCACTACTACTACCTACTACTACTACTACTACTACTACTACTACTACTACTCTACTACTACTACTACTACCATATACTACTACTACTCCTACTACTCTACTACACTACCACTACTACCACAACCACTACTACTACTACTACTACTACTACTACATGCCCCCTAAGTGACGTTCTTCAAGGTGGATGTGCTCACCACGGTTCCGGCCTCGTGCCATTCGGCTTCCGCGTCGGGGGCTTGGAAAGCTGAAGGCAAAGCGATTTGGTTGGAGAGGCCGTTAGCTTCTACTGTAGCTTATTAAAAAACTAACTGATCATAGCTGCGTATACATAGTATACTACTACTACTACTACTACTACGTACTCTACGTACTACTATAACTACTACTACTACTCTGCTGTACTACTACTACTACTACTATATACTACTGACTGACTACTACTACTACTACTACTACTACTACTACTACTACTACTACTACGACTACTTAACTACTCTACTATCTGCTATACTACTACTACTACTAACTACTACTACTACCACTACTCTACTACTACTACTACTACTACTACTACTACTACTATTGCCCCCTAAGTGACGTTCTTCAAGGTGGATGTTGCTCACCACGGTTCCGGCCTCGTGCCATTCGGCTTCCGCGTCGGGGGCTTGGAAAGATGAAGGCAAAGCGACTTTGGTTGGAGAGGCCGTTAGCTTCTACTGTAGCTTATTCGTCCGGGGTTGTGCTGCGAAAGGCTTGAGGTACATGTTGTAGAGTATTAACGTTGTTTTACTGGAGGTGTTGTTTACTAAAGGTGTTGTCCTTCCTTGGGGCGACTAGACACTGAGTGTAAGCTCTTAACTCGAACGGGTTTTCCTGCGTTTGGTTTTCTTCACCAGTGTCTGATATAATTAATATATAATAAAACCTTCAGCCCAGGCATCACCAGGTTTCGGTTGGCTGCTGTTTCGTTTTTTGTTTTTTTTTCACAAGAGATTAATCGACGATCATATTGTGTAACGGGCCCTTGGCATCGAAACCTGCCGTTTGCAGTTAATATTGCAGTTAATACATGCGGGTCTTAGCTTCGTCGGCGGCCCTCACTAGGCCGCCGGCGGAGCCCTTGTATACATATAATATATTCACAGTTAGTTGTTGTTCTCGCATTTGTTAACTCTTCTGTCTATGAATAGTCCGAGTCCGTCCGTGATCACACAAAGTTGCAGGCATCATACCTGGTATGGTACCAGATATAGGTGACAGATTATTACCAGTATGTATGACACGCGCGTCGCTTAGCACGTGAACAGGCAATCATTTCTCTTTCTCACAGGGAGCATGTATTTATATGTGTGCCAAGCTTCACAGCTGTGAGAATAAAAGACAAATTCCATCGAAATTCTTGTATGCAATCTGCATGTACATATTAATAGTATACTCCTGTATGGATACTGTTTGCACTTGAGATGACACTTTTGATACTTACATAGAATTCTGAACGTCGGTACGAAGTGCATGGTCGTGCTATTCATGGTACCAGGTATCAAATAAAATAATTTTAAATACGTCAGCTGTGAGTTCAACCGATCAAATAGTTGATAATATATTATTATTAGATACCTGGTACCGTTTACACAACACGGGAGAAAGCACACCCCCCTTAGATGGCGCACCCCCCTACATGAGCAAATGAATCAGGTTGTACTTTTGTTTGTTTCCGTTTCTCGATCGTCACTTTGCCACCGGAGGTACGTTGAATACCGCACCCCATACCCCCTACGCTACGGAGGTGCGTCTGAAAACACAGCATCCAGCTCGAAAAAAAACACAACCACCAGGCCCTGGTGGATACCGTTCGCCACAACGCTGCTACTCTAACCACAACGCTGCTACTTCTATACTGTGAGTACCCTCACCACCGGCGGCGCCGGTAGTGGGTTTGTGTGGCCAATCACAGAAACAAATTTTCGCGTGTCATGAAAGCATATTTTTTAAACAAACCACCAGTACTCGTAGTGCAGAGTAGTGCACAATGTAATACGTATCGCTGTTCGGGACGTCGGCTAGAAGCAAATAAATGCTTCATACCATTCTGGCAGCAGTTAGCTTATCGGCAAGGCAAGGGTCTCTGAGGCAACTCTTCGGGAGTGTCAGGACATACCCTGGTACGGTATCTAGGACTACGGCGCCTGTTCCGTGGAGCGTAACGTGAACTGAAAAGAAAGGCGTGTTGCGCTCACGCGCCACAGGCGTATAGACCACCCGTACGGCCGCCGGAGGCAAAAACAATGAATCGCAACAATTAAGTGCGGCATTTAATATGAGCCCGAATACCACTTGACAAAGCGTGTTTCGACACCTGATGAAGCATTTGCTTCGACCACAACCACAGCGGAAACAAAAAAGGTGCCTCAATTGTTACAACAGTATGTTGTATTATTTCCCGCCTACGGCGTACGCCCAACTTTTGATGACGTGTCTTAAAATTCGTCTTAATCCGTTTCCCAGAGTGAGAGGCATGTCTTAATCGCTGTATTGCAGCTTGTGGCACGTCGTAGAGTCGTCTTAAGTTTTTCTAGGTGCAGCTTAGCACGTCTCGGGTGATGGTGACGACCGAAGCGAGACTCGGGAATATAATGGGGTCAATGACTCCAAGTTGCTTTCTCGAACCTTCTCCTTATTTTTGTATTTCAGTGTTTCCTGACTTTTTTCATTTATCCCTGGAGAAAAGCCAACCCTGTGCCCCAGGTTTTCGCAGATGACATTGTTTTTAATTAAATTTTTGTTTTTCGAATTCGGAAACCGCGATCTCACCACACAGCAGTGCACGAAACACCCCCACCTCGCCACAGCCAAAGCTCATGCCACACCGCATACACCATTGCACTTTCCCAGCACAGCTATATACCCAGTACTACAGTAGTAGTATCATACTGGTTCTACAAAGTAGTACGTTCTGGTTCTACTCTTCTGCCATAATAATGACTACGGATCTGGCGGCGTCGGCACCGGCCGCGGCGTCCTCTTTCCCGACGCGCACGATGGACGGCACTCCGACGCTATATGTTTGCTACAAGTACAGGACACCTAACTAATACGACACAGGAAATCTGGTCCAGGCTGGATTTGTTTTTTGAGAGAGGGTGCTTTCTACACTATTGTCAAGATAACGACTCGCGAACTTAATATTTTCCTCTTAATACCAGCCTGGCTTTCTTATTAGGCTGTTTCTTATTATTATAGGCGTCATGTACTCGAAAAAGGGGCCGTTTTTACTGCTGTATCATATTCTCGTTTTCGCATGAGTAAAGCTCTACCAGGTACTCGTAGACTATAATAGAATCGTATACCATCGGAAAATACGGTTCTCGACGAGCGACACTCCAGCCATTGCGACAAGACTACGCCAAAGAATCATGACCTTTCGCCCACGACAGCAAGCACTACGTACGTACGAGTACGTAGTATAGCGATGGATATGGGCCCATATTTTGCCATACCTTTATGATAACGACAAAGAGCCAAGTTTTGCTTTTGGGTGTGGGTTTTTCAGCATTAACATCTGCATGAAGATGTCTTAATCCGTTATGTAAATCTGATCACGTCTTAGGTGCGTCTTAGCACGTCGTAGATTCGCCTTAACGCATCTTCAAACCGTCATAGCACGTCTTAGATTCGTCTAAGCCCGTCTTAGATTCGCCTTTAAAACGTCCAAAACGAATCTAAGAAGTAGTAATACGAACCTAAGACGTGCTAATAAGACGAATCTAAGACTTGTTTCGACGCAAATAAAAACGGATTAAGACACGTAAAATTCGCACGCCTCAATCCAAAAAGAATCCCAAGTCTGACTTACGGCTCGCTCCGCTCCCACTGCGGTGGGAAGGACATGCCCAATAGGTTTTTCGCCCGTCGCTAAAAAGGTTGCTCTGTGTGAAACATCGTGTTGCGCTAAACAGCACTGAATTCCAACCCGGAAGCTGCGCCAGCACAACATCTGTATAATGCCCTACCAGTATACCTGGTATCCGTTATGTGGCATTGCCACAAGGCAGGCATTTTTGCTGTCATCTCCGGTTCCAGGCGTGGGCCTTACCATCACCGCCAGTATTGCGTTGGAATGGAAAAACAACCTAGCTGGTTTCAGACCAAAGCCTATCACATGTATGTATGTTTGCACACCCCTTGTTGTCTGGCCGGTATCATCCCCTCTGTTGTCGACCTCTATCACGCTATCTGCAGTCTGGCCGAGGTCTACAAACGCTCCTTCCCAACCATTACTACCCTCGTACCGATGGCAGTTAACACACACCCTTCATATCACCCCCCCCCCCCCTCTCCCCGCTACGGCACCCCTTAGCTGCGGGGCTCCCGTTTATGTTGCGTATCACTGGGGATGCGTTCGATAGCACACCCCCCACAACAGCACACCCGGTGATATTTTGTTTCAATAAAAAATGTTACCACCGGCGTGTGATTTTCCTTTCGTGTTGTACTACAGTAGTACGGTAGATGATTGTCGTAGTTGTTGTGTAGTATTGTATTATATAGTACTGGAATGTACTTAATTTTGTTGTCGTTGTTGTTATGTTTTCGCATAATATATATACCATATTTACTAAGTTAGGGGTTCGTACGAAGTAGGTGTCGTTGTTGTTTTGTCGTATGACAGATAGTTATTATTTACTCCTACTCCAGTCTGCAGAGTGACTGCCAAAAACATGGAATATGTATGATATTATTATGTGATACATGCCGGTAATACGGAGAATGCTCACTACGACTACAGTGGGTACCCTCATTTAAGAGCGCCCAAGATAAGAGCTTTCGGGGGTTAAGAGGGACGTGCCGATTTGTCTCTACTGCAGCGTTTACGATTGCTAAAGCTCGGCTTGCAACTTTCTTGGCTTGTTTTTTGTATGTATCGTACCAAGTACTTGATATGTATGAAATGTACACCGAGTTTATACTATTGAACGCAAGGTAAGAACAAATAAATCCAAAGCAGTTCAAATACACTCAACGGCACGCCTTTGCGCACGTTGTTCGGGACATACTACTTGGATATGGAGATGGAGTAGTAGGACATATTATTCACTACAGTAGTAGCTGGAAGGTCAGTGATTAAGGTTTTTAAGCCAACTTCAAACGCCGAGGGCTTGGAGGGAAATTGTTCGGGTCTCCTGGGTAGCTACACATATCGTATACACTACAGTCGTATTACTAGTAGCTCGCCACAGTCAGGTTCAGATAAACGTGTTTGTGCAGATTTAGGTTTAGAGATTGTTTCCGCCGGCATGCTTCACTACAGTAGTGGTGGGAAGCAATCAAAAGAAGCATGTGTATTGTTGCGTGTATGGGCTTTTGATCTGAATATATCATGACGCAAGAGGTCGGCTTTCAAAGCTTTGAAAGTCGATTTTATACTAGAGGTTTTGAGCTGAAATCGAGCGAACTTGACCTTAGTTCCACCTCTCGGTTCGCTTCTTGCTAGACGTGCGTCACCTTGCTCGCGCCTGCCGACCCTCTGCAATAGGCGGCCTCGGCCGCCTCGCATTGTGTCCCGGAAGCAGGTGCTAGTTTTTTGTTTGTGACCAAACAAAACTGAGCTAGCTCCAAGTGTCTGTTCGTACATCTATAAAGGCATCGGTGCACAGTACTACTACTGCAGTATATGCCCGCCGACAAAAAACTCCTATATTATATTGAGCCTCAGGCTTTCGTCTGTTGCTCAAGGCCGTGTCACTTTCCTATTTCATATCCACCGAATGTGTTGAACCATTTTCTTCTTAGGTTGCAATTTCTTATTATTGCCGGATATTCGGAAAGGACACCCCTTGCCTCGGATTCTGTATGCATGGCAGTGAGTTCTTGGAGTGGAACGCGAAGCCTGCACCTACCTGCGGCCACCAGCAACAAACTACAGTACCGGGTACTGTAATAATAATTTGGCGCGAAAATAATGTCAATCCAGATACTTCCTTAATGCCTCCCGCTCGAATAGGTTCGGCCGCGAAGCCGTCGCTCTCCAGAGGCATCAGCTCACTACCCCCTCCTTTCTTAACCCTAACCCTAAGAACGTCACAGAACCTGCGACACGTTGTGCTTCGCCAAACCCTTTGGTGGTGCGGCTGCACTGCACTTTCCCGCCGCGCCCGAGGCCCTAGCCGTGCACCACCGGTAGTGCCGAGTGTGTTCTTCAAAGAGCACGACGAAGTGCGCCTTTAAAAGATGGCGAGACATGTTGGCGTGCACGCTCAGACCCTGCTAGTTAGTGACGCTTTGGATGCAGTGGGGGAAATGAAGCTTTGGCGGTGGAGGTACAGAAGAGAAGTGGGTCTACCGCATTATTCTCAATCATTAGTTAGCTACTCCCACGGAAGTAGAAATTTACTTCCACGACAGTTTTTTTACTTCCATTATAGTGAAAAACAAACCATGGGAGTAAATAGAGTTTTGTGGAAACAATCATGGAAGTAAACGGTATTTACTTCCATGGACGTAACAACACTTCCTCCATGGTTCCGTGGAAGTTTCCATTTGAAGAGGGCTTTCGGCCACTAGACAGGTACGGTGTGGTTCCGCCTGGTTCCGTGCTGCGCGCTGCACGGTTTTTAGTATCCCGTTTATAATTGGTTCATGTTTTGGTGATCGGGATGGGCCCACTTTAGGCGAGACGGCGTATACCAACTGGGAGCAGGGGGTCAATTCATGCCCTCCCTTCAATGTGTTAATTCTATGGAAGTAAACATTTAATTTACTTATAATTCAATCATCTGGAAGTAAAAAGACTTTGATGGAAATATAAAAATCCTTGGAAATAAAATTGGAAGTAAACACTTTCGTGGAAGCAAACTTTACTCCCATTAAAGTAAAATTGAATTGTGCAAGTAACTAAAGTTTACACCCAATAAGTAAAACAAATCGTGGGAGTAAACTTTACTTCTATGGAAACATTTTTGCTTCCGTGGGAACTTTCACGGCAGTAAACTCAAAAGTCAAATAATGTGGTAGATAGAGGAAGCTGTGTGGAGGCTAGGTTTTGGGGAAAGTTGGTAGAATGGTCGTTGCACATGTACCCATGGAAGATACACCAGAAGTGTTGTCGCATCTGAGTATATTTCCGAAACCCGGAGAACTCGGCTTAATAACCGAGCCTCCTTGAAGTCGAGACGGGCCTTGTTTGCCCGCCCGAACCTCACTCGATCTATCTCTTCTCCGCGCTGCTAACCGGCTCTCTCCTCGCCCTAAATATAATAAGGAAAAGTGCAGCCCTCGGTAGCGGGTCAAAGCTACCGTATCACTTGGGACCTTTGGGACTCTACGAGAGTAGGGACTTCCATAGCTGACGCTAGCGATATCCTCAACCACACCATTGTTGGTCCGTTATGGTAAAAAAAAAGCATTATCAGCTGCTGATGAAGCGTTACGTGTGATCAACAGCAGTTATGTACAATACAAGTGTGAGAGCCTACAGTATCGTAAAAGCGAAAACACACATGCTTTTTATTCAAACTTGGCCCGTCGGTCGCTCTTCCTTCTATCGCTCTTTCTTAAATGGGTCGTCAAACCGAGCTCACTTTCGTAGGTATAAATGATTAACTTCTACACAAATATGAGCCTGTTGTTCACATTTGGCTCTTTCTTGTTGTGCACGAGATTATGCATCGTTGGTACTGGTGGTATCATCTTGGGGAGTGGTGGGGGCAAGGTGTTCGTGAAATATGAAATCCCGGAGGTGTCGCAAGCTAAAAAGGGAGAACACAGCAAGCGTTCGTTCCTTTGTACCAGCTACTTGTACGTACCCACCAGGCAAGAACGAAGGACATAAAAAGGCTCTTGAAATCCAAAGAAAAAACTCACCACCGAGAAAGTACCCGGGCAGTAACACCGACCAGCTCAAACGGCATTATCTATAGTTAGTTATATGTATCGTATATCACATGTGTATGTTGATGTAGGTTCTATGCTACAGCAGCAGTAGCCAATAGCCTACTGAGTCGCTGATCGAGCACAATGTCGTATCATACTACAGTAGCAGGTATAACAGTAGGAGTATGTACCAGCCTATCTATCTCACTCAGTATCATGGAGTGCTGTTGAAGTAAGGGTGTACTTAGCCATGTACGTACGAATAGTACTTGGTATCAGTACAGGTTATTAATAGTACAACCACCCAATAGAGTACATCTAGCCGTAGAATCGAGCGTGTCGAGGTTGGTTGCGCCCACCAAGCACACAAGCAATCTTCTCAGCTCCGTCTGATCTTTTGTTTCATCTTCTTTCACCTTGGCCCAGAGAGAGCCTTCTTTGTAACATCATACATTTCTTCTGGGAGAAGCTAACGAGCGCGCCTAACGGCGGCTCGCGCCAAGCCTCTGGACTAGCACGTCCCCCACAATGCCACAATGGGACACCGTCACCCGACAGTATATACCCAATATCACCCACATGCTCGGCATTTAAGACATAAAACAAAATATAATGCACTTTATGTTTGGATTGAGGCAAAAAAACAGGATACCGATATGGGTGTACCATATCCATATTGGGTAGATATAGATATATCCCCTCTCTGGATATTGATAGGTATCAGCTCTAATAGAAAGTATCGGTTTATGCTCCCCTTGACACCCGCAGTCCCCGCCATCTTACTCCTGCGTAGCCCCTTTCAGGGCAATAGGTTAGTATTCGGTTTTTATCGACAGTACAGGGACTAGGCATGCCAACAGATACTATACTCGTAGCCCGGCGTGTACGGTGTTCATTAAATGTGAATGCACTCACAACGGGTTGGCCTCGACTTGGTGTATTCCAGATAGTACTTTAACCCGACCTCGCTTCGTACGTCGGCTTGAACAGCATGCGACTTGGCATCCTCGCGGTGGCGGTGGCGATCCTGTCACAATGCTTCATGTCATCGGCAGATTTGGCGCCGTGTCCTTCTGGAACAGTCACGATGGACGTGGGTTCAACTGCCGACCTGCAGAGTATGGCTAACGCAATCAACTGCACTGGTGAAGGAGCATTCAACGTCACCTGGAACGGCAGGCTTGAACTCAGACAAATCATCGAGCTGTCAGAAAAGAAGAACTTGACAATCACCGGCTCTGCCGCCCTCGCCGTTGGTCGTTCGGCCGCTACCATCGATGCGGGAAATGCCACGGGGTTATTTTCGGTATCCGGCGGGTCCACGCTTAGACTTCTAAACTTGATAGTCACGGCAGGGAATTCAGTGAGCGGAGGGGCCATCGACGTGCGTTCTTCTAGCTTCGTCAGTGTGGCTGGCTGCTCCTTCACTAACAACATTGCTGCCACGGGAGGTGAGAGAACACATTGCCCGCTTAATGCACACGTATTACGCACGTAAAGGCAGCTACGAGTGGCCGAAGCATGTTCTATATTTTCTCGGATACGCTGACGCTTAAGCGACACATCGAAAATTCAGAAGTATAGCGGCCTATAAGCGGAATCGCATATTAGCGCAAACGATGCCAAGGTCTCCATACGCACATGTCTATGGTCAAGTTAATTTTGATACGTTCAGAAATAGCTTAATGTTTTCATGGTCGCGGCTGGGTGCAGGGACTATCCAGTTGAAAAAAAAAAAAAAATGCGTTCGCACACTGTCCAACTGTAGATTCCGTGAGAATGATGACGCGCGGGTGCACTCGTCAACAACAGTTGATACAACCTATGGACGTGTTTCGAAAAAGTCGGATCGTGATCAATTCACCGTTGTCTGGCGAATAACAGAAACCACTACCTGCGAGGAAAGCTTCAAACGCTGGCCATTTCTGAGGATCTGAGAGAAGTTGTACAAACGGATAGCAAAATGGTCCCAAAAGCCGCAAACTGTGTTTTGTGGCACCGTTTGCCCACCGCTGTATTAAAATACGCCCATATTCCGGGCATGTCGAGGTGGCTTGTACACGAGCCGATCCAGATGGGCGTGGCTGCTGTTGAAGAAACCAGGGTGTAGGGTGGGGGTCAAGTGGAATGTTTAGGCCAGATGAATGCCCGGGACGGTGTCGGGGTGACATGAACTCTTAATCCAGCAGCCGACAGGGCCGTTACGCGCTCTGCAAAGGCCTAGTAGCGGTCATTAACGTCGCAGAGACAGGAGGCACAGCACCACGGTCGTGCACCATAAAACACGATTGATCCTCAAAGTGATATACGGAAGAAGGTTCGGAATCGGAAGCGGGCTTGGACGACGCTGTGGCGGCAAGCGGTATACGTCGGCGTGGGCCAATCCGAACATATCCGTCTAGTGTATTCAGCGGCACCATAGCATGATTATGTACACGAATTAGCTGCTGGCAAGTGCAAGTGCGCCGTTGCTGTGATCAAAATCTGGCCGCGTGACAACAAGGCCGCCGCTACAGGCATAGAGAAAACGGAAAACTGCGAGGGTTGCGGAATGATGTGAACGTTACACTACATCCTGTACGTATAACGTGGTTGTGATAACGTGAGGTGCGCATAGACGTTGGGTATAGCTCGGTCGGGGGGGGCGTGCGGTGACGACGTTGACTGAATATTTCTCGGTTGTACACCCAGAACCGAACAACATGTCGCACAGCTGCGGAGCCTGAACAATAATATCTATTCGGCTTGGACCAACCACGTGCTCAAGCTCTAAAGTAAATGTTGGCCTGGAAATGAGGCATTGTTCAGCTCGCCCCAATGCTGTCGTGGCATGTGCAAGGGCGTGCCTGAACTAGAAGCGAGTTTTTTGTTGACCTTGCCAGCATGCTCAACTTTGTCGGGGAATATTGTGACATCGGCTGTAGTAACGGCAAGAGGCCGTTCTTTTCCATTCGCAATCTATATGTTCCCTTCTAAAGAAGGTTGTATCGGTGTACGTCCTATTTATGGTACTTTTGGAAGCACTTGGGCATGCAACATGGTATATACCTGGTACACGAATAATTCAGTACGCAACTTGTGTATATCGTGCACGGTGGCGCATAATATTGAACCGTACACCTACTCCCGTGAGGCCACACTGGATTACCTAGTACAGTTTCCACCCAGGTTCTGAAGCTGCTTGTGCAATCTCAGAACGTGTTCACCTTGTCTCCAACTGGCAGGTGCAATATTTGCCAATTCATCGGAGATACATATCGAAGGAACCACGTTGTTTGAGCAAAACACAGCTCATGATCGAGGAGGTGAGATGTTCGCATACATCATACACAATGGTGTGAGCACACCCAGTGTCCGAGCCGATTCTTAGTCCTACGTAGAGAGAAAATAGGGCTAAATATGATCAGGGACGCTGGATAATGGGGGGGGGGGGCAGTTGAAATGAATTATGATATACATTGAATATTTGGGCTAAAATCAGTAATGTGGAAAATTATTTTTGACAAAAAGGACACGATATATGTAATACTTTGAAATGTGATCGACCTGACTGTGGTGCTTGTTCTGCGCAAGGGGCTATCAGAGCAACCGGGTGATTTAGAACTACTTGAGTTAGTGTGAAATAACGAATTAGCAAACGGAGAAGAACAATATGTACCACGGACACATTGTATCACATCGTAACGCTTCTCAAACGCTGAGCAAGTGCACATATCTCGCCTTGTAGTCAAGTCATTCGTTCCATTACCGTGAGTATCCGGTCGAGCTAACGACAACCCCACTTGTTCAACTCTTTGGCGTTCAGGAGCCATCGCCGCAAACCAATCAAAGGTTTACATTGAGGGACAAACTGTGTTTGCCAGCAATTCAGCAAAGCAGAGCGGGGGTGAGCACTGTCGAGTACGTGGCCGCATATTGTCTACCAGTAGGTTCGCATACTATACAACTTGACACTCTGTGCTCTCGTTGAAGCTGGTATGTCCCGATGTGTTTTGTTGTGTTTGTTGTTGTGCTGAACTGTGAGGTCTTCTTCAGAAATACGTACAAGTAGTACAACCACTCTACCCACGGACGTCGCCAATGGAGAAGTGATTCAAATATTGTAGAATGCTGTCACATCGGATATACGTCGTCCACACAACAGCGGGGTTATATACTGACCAACGGCGCACGATTGTTTGTACGAGAGTAGCACTGTTTTCCCTCTTCGGCGTGCACGCCATTGCCGAATCCGTGGCCGCGGTAGTTTAGCATACATTATGCCCGCACAGCTCGTCTTGTGGGAGTAGAGCTTGATAACCCGAGAGACGGCTTATACGCCAGTTGATGAGAAACCCAGAGATTCCCACCGTAAAACCATATTTCCCTGCTGGAAGCGAAGCCTGCTGGAGGTCCCCAAATTTGACTGCCCACAGAAGGTTTTGAATGTGCTGCTGCTCTATCCAATCATGTCATCGTGTGAGCTCGCGATGCGTTTTAAGCTATTTCATGTCGCACTGAGCGACTTGTAGGGCAGTTGCGGTAGCTGCAGTGTTTCTAACCATTGTTTCGGATGAGCGCAAGTTGGTATTCTTTGGTGCGGGTATAGACGCTTAACAACACGTAGCAAACGTATCGCGTGCTTTGGGGCGATTGCGTAGTACGCCTCAAAGCAACAACAAAACACGAAACAAAGGCTACTGTACTTCAGCACGCAATAGTGTAATTAATATATGAACTCTGCATGGTAATATGGCGAGGGACTTTTTCCCTGCCGACAGCTCGAACGTGGCCCATTATTTCAACGCGTTTTGCTGAACTACGTTGCACCAATTTCCTACCCAAGCACCAAGCACTCTCCAATGGCACGAGTTGCGCCCACGTTTCAGTGGCGGATATCTGTGACTATCTTCAAAGATGTCTTACTGGAGTACCAGGCGCCATGGTATCCAGACCCTCTTAAACGGCGCGAGTTGTGGGTCTTCGCCCTAGGTCGAACCTGTTCAAATACGTACTCACCTCGTTGCATCGACAATTGCGTTTCTTATTGGGTTCAGTTTTTACTTCTGCCGTGGAACCCCATATCTCCAGCTAAAACGTCGCTTTGATATGCCGGTACCACGTGTTTGCAAATAAATCAATCGTGTAATCGGTTAGCTAACACATATTCGACGTTTGAGCGGACCGTCACCTCGCACCGTCGCGTGTCCCATGAATCACGGAATTTCCTTGCTCCTGCGTAGGTGCCATCTATATTGACCAGTCGGAGATACACGTCGACGGCAACACCGTGTTTGCGAATAATTCGGCTCTGGGTGACGCAGGTGGGTAAACAGCACAGCGCGTAAAACAGTATCGGCAGGTGCGATGTCGCCGGGCAGCCGAGTCCCAGCGTATTTTGTCTATAACTCTAAAGATCTGCTGGAAAGGGGTTGCTGTTTGTAGGACGTCCGTATATGCCCACGTTGGCTGTGTGGCTGTGCTAGGCCTTGCGGGTGTTTATCATTGTCAAGTGTTTCTCTTGTATGGGTATGTTCCTCTTGCCAGCAAACAAGAAAGCCGAAAATAAGCGGTGTTTGTTGTGTAAAACAATTTGCAAACACGAATTTCCTCGTACGGTCTACACGATGAACGTGGAACGGTTGGAGCGAGGGATGCCGGCCTAAGCATAGCCAACCGCATCCATCGCATCAGCCTTTGTCAGGGTAAGTGAACACGTAGAACACGCGTGTATATTGGACACATCAACATGGCAGCACGCGGTGTTTATAGAGAGAGGGTGCGGCAGCCTACAGCAGTGATGTTGACGTGGAAAGAACGACAGCCTACAGTGTAAAGCGTGGGCTGTCACCCTGGAGTCCTGGTTGTAATACGCGCCCAGCACCGTTCATTGACCGTCGGCGTCATTCGCTTTTTATAAGAACGGTGGGGCTGCTGTGCCGGAGTAAACTGCAGGAGACCATGTCGCATCACAGGTTGGCGCGACAATCGTATTTGACCGTCATATTTTCGTTGGATTTGCAAACCGAATCACGTGGCAACGCGCGGTGGGTGTACAGACTCTCCCCATGGTTACAGCGCAAAGGGCTATGACATGTATTGGAGACATTTGGGGGGGCGAACACTCGTGAAACGTCACAAAACAAGAGCCTTTATTAATAACATTATGTAATGATGTTGACGGGGAATGTTTGACGTATGGTAGAATTGTTTCCGTTGTGAAAAATGGAAGGGTCTGTCAGTCCGAACACCTGGCACCACGTCGTCAACCTGAAACACACTATTTTCCCACCGTTAGCACCGTGGCTGGATGCTGCATCGCCCGCAGTACAAATAGGATACCTCAAATATTTTTCTGTCGCAAGACTTACAGGTGACCGCGACGGATGTACCACGGAAACATAAGAAGGATAAGTGGAATCTTGGACCCGTATCTCCGCCGTATACGAGCCGGTCGCGAAATCGGACGACGAGCAAAATATCTGCCACCCCCGCCACCAGTAACGGCCTCCATCAGTTCAAACCGGACATAGCCTAATCAGGGCTGGTATTCTATTTGTGCGTAGACATTTGAACCTGACATTCTCGAGGGGGTGTATGACCGCCGATCAGGGCGGTGTCAGAACACGCTCTGTCGCACAGCCACGGCCTGGCTCGTGAAATACACCCGTCAAGTTACGAATGCTTCAGCTTGTTCCTCGTCTCATTGCGGTAAATGCGTCATATCCTTCACACAAAAAGTTAAACATATGTTGCCGCCCCGTAATGGTTTGGTGCCCATCGACCTGTCCCCGTGGATGTTTTCATTTGCAGCAAAGTTCGATTTGGGGCTCTCTGTTGCTGTGTTTCAAACATAATGTATCCAAATGTGTTGCAAATGACTGTGATTTTCCTTCTCTCACGTCATGATCTCCATCACCCGTAGTGTCACTACTGTATGCCCCCTGACAGCCTCGATTGACAGAGCAACGCTCGGATTTTCTCGCCCTGCACGCAGGTGTCATCTACGCCGCCAGTTCGGACCTTGTCTGCAACGGTAGCACCTCGTTTGCGAACAACTCAGCCGGAAGCATTGCAGGTGATATGTCTAATGTGCCGATGATTTCTAGAACGGATGGTTAATATACTATTTGTCCCGCGGGGGACGTCTTAAGCATATTGCAACTACTGTCGTAATAGGCATCGACCAACGTGCGTTGGTCTCGCTTGATTCCGCAGACGCGTAGTCGGAAATGAACTCCACGGTTGTCTGGCATTCAGTGGCCGCGTTTGAACGATGTACCAGTTGCACTCCTGGCTACGACTTCATGCCTGGTCTGAGCCGGCTGCAAAATAAAAATGTGCTTCTCATTGTCTTCCAACTTGTGCATACCGGCGTGTGACATGGAGTTGTGACGGGCCTTGTTTTTGCGTCAACACCATCGATGTAGATGCCCAAAGATGCAACTGTACATCCCCAACACTCTAAAGGTTAAGGAAACCACACTCTAACTCACACGTCACATCACGCACGGACATTTGTTTCCGCAGTTTCTAGCCGTCCGTGCCGATTCGAACAATGTTTTAACAATGTTTTAACAATGCTTTAACGATGTTTGAGCAGTGTTTTAACTATGTTTCAACAATGTTTTATCATTGTTTTAACGCTAGGTTTGCTACATATGATGTTGTATGCTTTGGGGTAATGCGAGCAACGCCCACTATTGCGGTAGGGATGCTGCTATTTGGCTCGATCGTTTTTGGCTGAGTATTATACGCACATATATTAGGATTAGCGCATAGATTAGGATTTTTGTATTAGGGTTGCGTAATCTAGCTACTTCGAATTAATGGTTTGGGTGATACATTGAGCTTCTTACGTAAAGTGCTCAGAAACTCAGCCGCCAACTCCAAAGGTTAGATAGCATTCTCTGGTCGATGTTTTAACTTAGGCAACATGTTATAGCTGTTGTGCATACCATGTGCACGGCACCGATCGCAGCAACGGTATCAGCCACGAACCCACTGTCGAGTATGTGACATAGATGTAATAATGTCAAGATCGATGTAATCGTAGTACACTTCCTCCCCAACCTTCTCAATCGCTGCTCATTCTTCGTCAAATAAATCGTACCGGGTAATACACAGTAGTCCGTGTCTTGCCTGTGCTGCAAACAAGCACTTTGTACCAGGCGATATGAGTAGCGCATATTAATTGCAACCGCACAGCAGGGAAGCGCGAGACTGCTCGCGGTTGAACCATATTTCACTTCTAACGGTCACGCCTCGTTAACGTTCCACCAATGATCCACTCCACCGTTCTTAATCTTAATGAAATTCGTTACGCTGGTTCGAACATGTCGGTTTTCGTCCACACTGCTCTCCATGCGAAATATTGGGCACAAAGCGTCCCAAACCAGGTCTGGCCTCATGAGTTGTACCACTGCAGTAACCTGACTATTAATAGCCGTCGCCTCGAACCCCGTTTGATCGAAACCCGGTTGATCTCTTCTTGCTGTCATCGAAAGGTTGCATTTTTGCCTCGGCGACGGATATTCAATTCGGCGGCAACACGTCCTTTGATGACAACTTCGCCGGTTTGAACGCAGGTCAGGAAGCGATACAATGGTACTACGTACTAATAGTATAGTTTTAAGAAGGTGTATGATGTGTACAGTAGATAGATATACTCGCTACTGGTTAGTGTGTGGTGTGTGTGGAAAGCGGTGCACAGACAATACCGATTGGCCCAATAACAAATGTTCCGTCCTGAACACTTCGAGCACGCCACACGTTATTTACCCTAACCCGACAAGGAGCGCGGTACAGCAGTACTACTACTTCGCCGAACAGTTGGTGCGTTCGTTATTGTAGAACTGTACTAAATCACGAGGATGTCTTCAGCGCTCTCTACCAGGTGAAACCCGGGTACTATGTGCAATTTTTATCTGCAAGATAGGCGCTACCCTTCTGAAGGCCTGGCGAAACGACGCGTCCCCATAGAACTCGGTCCCCCGATCCCTACCCGCAGATGATATCCCTAACCGATCCCTACCACGACCCATCAATAAAAGACCGCGGTCGCACACGAAAGCTGCTGTTTCGTGCGTCTCACGCACGAACGGGTTGTAAACCCCCTTTGTTTAGGAAAGCATCGCACAACTTATTTACTCACCCCGACTCTAATTTACACAAGTGAAACAACCGATCTATCAGGGGCCGTATATTGTGCGTCGTCTATGCCTAGCCTATGCACTCATGTACACGATTCAGGGATCACGCGATCGCTTAGCGTGTTAGCATGTCGCGGTGTCGTTCCATCGTTGCGACCGGAACGACAATGACCGCAACCAGGGTACACTTAAATCTGCTATCGAATTATGAAGAATGTCGTCGTTTTCGGTACGACCTTCCACGGCAACCTGAAGTGCTATGTGTCACCCTTTGTCTGAGGGTTGGGGTCAATCCGTTTGTCCCCGTATCAAGATGAATGGGGGGCCTGAGGATTACACCGGTCGCTCTGGTTGTCTTTTTGTCTATTGTAGTTGCACGCTGCTGTAGTATTCGAGAGCGCACCTGCATGTCCGTAATTTCACCCTCGTTCGTGAAGAAGGATGTCCAATTATCGTGCTCGGCACGTCCGTTTCAATACTGCAATAAATCATGTACACACTACAGTACACACCACACTACACGCCGCATGGAAAGCAGCCGTTATACGGTAGCTATTGAGGTACTCTGCGTAACGTGATTGAACCCACACACTTGCCGCTGACAAAACTCATCAACCGTTACACCTGAGGAGCTATCCGACTATTGAATATCTAGATGTGATGTGAATTTTACAGGCAGGTTGTATTCGCCATGTACTACAGTATACCCATGAGGATGTGAAACGGGCTTCCAGTAGTCACAGGCAGTAGTGTTGCAAAGCTTCTCAAAGTTGGTTGTTAGGTGTACAGTACTGCAGGTGTGAACCTCCTGGAGAGTGGAGCCGTGAAAAAAGGGGCCACTACCCTCAGCGTAGAATGCATTCGAAAACAGCACGTTCGCTCATAGTTCGCTTTGCTCCAATGTGCAGCCGAACGATTGAAGGGTGTTCACTGGTGTGGTAGTTTCAACTTACGAGCACATACGATGTATCCGCCCGTCACCTCCAGGCGTTCTTTTCTTGACCAACGGTTCCACTCGCTTCAGCGGTGTCACTTCCTTCCTATACAATTGGGCCGACAGCGATGGAGGTACGATGGATTGTGGGAGCTTCTGTGCCACCTGTGCTGCTTCGATTTTGTACATGAAACGTAGCGTGAAAACGGAATGCATATGATGTGATGTATAATTTGTTTGTGCACGTCACACAAAACGTGATGTTGCAAGCGGGATATCGTTTACAAAAAAGCGAACACGACATCACCGAAATCATGAGAGTGCGAGATAGGGAAGTTTGGAACTATAACGAAACGTCGAACAAGGATAGCCTAGGAGACTGGCCAAATATTACCAGCAATTGACCAGCCACTGTCAAACATGCCGATATTCCTGAGCGTACATGATCGGTGGCACACGGAAGTTGTAAGTGTGCACGATGTCGTTATTTTTCTCGTTTCACCGCTTATAGTGCCATATGTAGAGTTTCTGGTTGTTCGTCATTGACCTCATTGACTCACCGTAATGTGGTTTCCAGCCGTATACATGTATGTACGTCCCTTTAAAACAATTATTCGAAATCATCCCCAGCCGGGCGACGTGCAGTTCGTCTACTGTACGACGTGTTCATACGAGCTAAGTGTTCGGAAGCATATCTTGCCTGATGAGCTGTACCACACCCTTTACAGCAAATCAAAGCGCATGTTCATGTGCCCACCTATTAATAGCACCAGATAACAGCAGCATGTACAATTCCCCCTCCACAGGTGCAGTTGTGGCCCAAGAAGAATCAGAGATACACTTTAACGGCTACTCCTCGTTTAGGAAGAACGGGTGTGATGCAAATGGAGGTGCGTGGGAGTGTGTTTTAGTTGTTTTTCGAGTATAGCTACGACTTGACTGCAGATGATATCCTGTACAGTAGCGCTTCGCTCCCCAAATGATCATGACGTAGTGATCTTTGCGCGGCTCTGCGGACGTATACTGCTGTACACAGGGAGTTGTATGCAGTTCAGCCCACGAGTGGTTCCCTAGTGTGCAGTATACGCTAAGCCCTCCCGACGCCCCCCCCCCCGATAATAAATGCCAGTATGCCTCAACTTAATGTTGAACAGCGAATGAGCGTGGTCCCTGTACAGGATCCCACAGTATTCCAGCGGTGCTGTTCTCAACATATCTTCGTATTTGGGGATCCCAGGCCTATGCAAGAAAATCCGCAAGTAAAAGGAAATAGTTAATGTTCCCATGAGTTGCCGAGGAGCTGGTTGTGAGTCCACAGTTGGTGTAGAGGGCTTGCTCGTGGTGTTGAGAGGATATCATTTAGAGGGGTGGGAGTAGCTCTTGCCCGACCTATTCATTGTTTGAACGCTCGCACGCATTCAATCACCAATGACGGCAAATAGACAAGCGTGCGTGCTGTAGTGATCGTGTTTGTGTGTCGACAGTTTCAGCTGAGGCAACCACTCGCGGCAGCTGTACTTAAGTCGCGACCCCTAGTCAAGGCTCTAAACCGGCTAAACGGGCTCCTGAGAAGAACATCGATTCCGAAAACTATGCCGTTTGTCATGACCGGGCGTATGTGTCACGGGTCCTGGCAACGCCGGCCATCAGGACCATGTCATATGATTCGTGACCATCACCAGATGCTTGAAGCAGCCATAAACATCGACTACGTCTCGTTTCCGTAGCACAAGGCCAACCTCGAACGTGGCCAGGTCACGCTTGGAGATATACCGTTTGAACAACAGACTCGTGCGGTGTGGTAGAGAGGACACGAAATATTTAAGTGGTTCCTTGGTTCAGGAGCTATGTACCGTATGTACAGAAAGTACAGCAGTGTTCAATGCCCCAGTTCAAAGCAAGTTGCAAGCCAAATACGGTGCAGGACACAACCAATGCCATGGGCTAGGTATCTAACGCACAAGTAATCGAACGAAGACACCTCGAATCAAAACATACAATGGTTGGGAAGCAGCTCCTCAGGTTTCGACATGCTATTAATAATACCCATACTAATACTCATACTAACCATTGGCATAATATTACAGTAGTAGTCAGTCACAACCATGGTTGGACCTCAAACGCGCAACCTCTTCGGTATAGACCCACGGAAAACAAAGAAACCTTATGAGAAAGTAAGGCTCACTGTTTTGGGGACCCTGGTGAAACACCGGGCTCAGCGGCGGTAGCTACTTTGTAGACTAGTTCAGTAGTAACTCCCATACAATATGCTTTGCTCAGCGTTGTCCAAGTGTTTCATTTGTAAGCGAGACTGAACTATTGGTACGTATACGTTTGTCAAATATTTAGGTGTGATTGATAGGTATATGTGAATGGTATGCTTGAAATACCAGCTGCACATTGTCAGATGGCAAATAGTATAATCATTCTGTAGTAAGATGGCAAGGGTTTGTTCAGATTACCACATGTTCCTCGTTGCCGAGCCCGTACTGCCAGCAAGCCCAGCAGCACGGCTCAATATACGCGAGCGAGTAAGTTGGCAAGTGGTGGGTGAGATCGATACTTGGATAGAAGACCTGCGAAAGACAGCGGCGCTATGGCTTAAGCTCTGGGTTCGAGATATAGCATTCGGGCATAAGCCGGCGGTACTGTACTGTAGATTTCTAGGTTCTTGCAAAAGAATACATTGTTTGAAAAATCACGTTTTGGCCAAACTGGTTGGTTCAAACTGCTCCCAACGGCTAAACTTCTGACCGGCGACTGGTTGGTTCGAAATGCTCCAAATGTCTGTACTTCTGGCTAGTGGGGGGTTGACCCTGAGGTCGAGAGCTACCCGATAACTCGATAAAAGCCATTTATGTTGGACCAGCGAAATGTAAGGTCCGCTCCGCATATTCATCGTTGGCTATCGTTGCCGACCCCTTGTCGTGTCTGTTACTCCTCTTGAAACTCGTTATTCGCCGAATATAGGACTCGACCATTGCTGAGTCGTCAGAATATCAATCGTCTGTGCCAGCAGCAAGGCAATGTGTTCCTGTGTGTGTCCCTATTTGAAGTACTCGTTGTGGTGCCTTGACTGGTCCTGGCTAAATGTGGTTACTAGCAAGGTTTGACGTTAATGGCGGAGCTTATCGTCTATTTTAAGTCGGAATGGCCTTTGTTCAGAATAATATGCACTCCTATGAACTGCCCAAAGCTCGTTCGAGTGTTACGCTTTGCTGGCGGCATGGCATGTCTCGTCTGCAGTAAGTGTCATCTAAAATCCTGCTTTGAGCCAAAACATTGTTCACGGTCGCCCGTATCGTAGGTGTGTTCTTCCTGGATAATACAAAGTTGCACATCGGTGGCCACACTTCGTTCACCGAAACCGTAGCAGGCGCGGGAGGTAAGAGAGGATTCGTCGTCACAATATAGTTAGTAGGCGACGATTTTGCCGCTCATGATATTTCTAGTCGAGGGCGACACGAGTTCAAACGGTAGGCAGTAGCAAACGTCAGCACTTTTTTAACAGATGAACGCCTCTACAAATGGATAGTTGCCTGGCCTTCATAATATGTGAAGTGGTATTAATTGCCTGGTAGTGCGTATTGAGACCAACACCGCACCTACTGAGACTGGGGCCATAGGTCATAGAGCTCATGAGTTGGATCTTTTTAGCCAACTATACCCCGTTCGAAGCTATCACAAGCCCGGTTGGCAGAAGACAGCCCTAACCGTTTCTGACAGTTTATGTCAATTCACGTGTCTAGGTGTTCGCGAGAAACGCCTATCAAATGTACGCCAAGGTAATACCAACGGTAGTGTAATGTATTGTGCGGTGTGTCCAAGTGTTCGTTGGCGACGTCGAGCACCTCTTCTGCGCTATTAAAGCAGATGTATATCTTGCAGCCAGAGATGACTGGGTATCAACCGTAGGCATACCTCGTTGGGAAGCGTTCATCCGGTCCATTGGATAGTGCTGTTTATACGCCCGATGTTGAATCGCGCCTTTTGCGAAATTAACCAATCCACACTACGAGCTCTCACGTAGGTAATTAATCAATTGCTCCACCCCCATCCACCCTATTACACCCTATGCCACGCTGTATTGCAATCCGCCCCAAGCAATACCCGAAACAAAACTGAAAATAATACAAAAATATGCATGCGAGCGGTACTCTGGAGGTTTAACTGCACATAGAGTTACTCACCTACAGATATATTTAGCCCGGATCGCCCTGAAAACAAAACCACCACAGCAGTAGGTAGAATCAGAGCACATACGAGTATTTGATGAAAACCTACGTCAACCTCGATTGAAATTTTTTGTCCCCCTTTTGCTAAATTCGTTATGTACTTTTACCTCTGGCACGTAAACACTATGAAGATGTAAGGGCCGAAATTCTACTTTTCCTCCCGTCCGTCCATGTGTATTGTGTGTATGTCCCCCGCATGCATATGTATTACTCATACGGGGTTAGGGTTAGCGATGGGATTGTTCACCGGGTAAAACTTGTACATCCATACAAAAATATGCTATTCGGCGAGGTATGGGACTCCTCAAGTGACCACACCACCCTCAGAACCAATATGGTGCATCACCTCTACCTTAAGATATCATGCGTCCCCCTAAGCACCCCCTCTACTACTGGCAGTCACGTGCCCCAATATGTACAGCAGGCTACGCAGGGCACGACGGTGCCAATAGAAAGGTGGGTAGAGCTGCCTGGCGGTACGGCTCAGTTTGAAGAGCTACTCGCTCTATGACGTTTGACGCACATTATGTACGGATGAATCTTAATTATGCGTACCGGGGTCATTATCGGCGGAGCTTCTCGTCTATGTTCAATCGCAATGGCCTCTGGTTAGGATAATCTGCACGCCTATGAACTGCCCAAAGCTCGTTCGAGTGTGTTGCTTTGCGGGCGTCATTTCATGTCCCGTTTGCAGTAGGTATCATCTGGAATCCTGCTCTGAGCCAAACCATTGTTCACGGTCCCCCGTATCGTAGGTGTGTTCTACCTGGGTAATACGGAGTTACACATCGATGGCCACACTTCGTTCACCGAAAACGTAGTGAAAGGTTCGGGAGGTAAGAGATGGTTCGTCGAGACAATATAGTCAGTAGGCGACGGTTTTGCCGCTCATGATATTTCTAGTCAAGGGCGACACGAGTTCAAACAGTGGACAATAACAAACGTCAGCACTTTTTTAACAGAACGAACGCCTCTACTAATGGATAGTTGCCTGGCTCTCATACAAAGTAAAGTTGTATTAATGAGTGCGTATTGAGACCAACACCGCACCTACTGCGACTGGGGCCATAGATCATAGAGCTCATGAGTTGGATCGTTTTAGTCAACTATGCTCCATTCGAAACGAGCACAAGTACCGTTGGCAGAAAACAGGTCTCACCGTCTCTGACAGTTAATGTCACTTCACGTGTCTAGGTGTGCGCGAGAAACGCCTATGAAATGTACGGCAAGACACTATCAACGGTAATGTCATGTATTCTACGTCCGAGTGTTCGTTTGCGACGTCGAGTACCTCTTTTGCGGAATTAAAGCAGATGTCTCTCCTGCAGCCAACGATGACTTGACATCAACCGTGGGCATGCCTCGTTGGGAAGCGTTCACCCGGTCCATTGGATAGTGCTGTTTATACGCCCGATGTTGAACCGCCATCCTACAAGTACACGATACGGCCAGGCGCCGGCAGAGTCCGCTGTTCAATAATCATGCCACGTCCTCCCAACTACGTATGTATCCCATTGAAAACCGTTTTTGTTTCGAAGCAGGCGAACTTTCATTGTTCGCAGTGTACGTTTAGTTAGCCGCCGCCCCTGTTCACCTCCGTGCCAAAACTTTCCTAGAACCCTTACGCGCCTAAACCATACAGCCGCTGCGTTTAAATGTTAGCTACTAAATGAAGCTAACCACATACCACTGTCGCTGCTGATTGTGGCTGGTTGTGGCTAGTTGTGGTTGGTTGTGATATATGCTGCTATATACCATACTGCGATCGTGGAGGGGCGGCCTTTGCCCCTTAACAATTACCTGGTAACAATTATTGCGGACGGCGCTCCCTGACCAAGGAACTGCCCACCGTCTTCCCAGTAGTATAGTAGTATATATATATTGCCGGCAGTCCGGTGCAATACAGATATAATAAGGTCCTGTTTAAAAGTCGGAGTGCAAGAGTGCGCAGCCTTGTAACAACATTGTCCTCACGCATCTACTTGTTTCTCCGGTGAGCTGTGCGCCAATGTCTTGCCGCTTCGCGCTTGTTTTTAGCATAGGGGTATCGCGCTCTTTGTTCTCGAACCTTCGCCCACTTTAGAAAGGGTCCCAGAACCCAGCGAAGCTGAGAGCCGTGGTAGCATCCTGTTGCCCCAACCCGTAGAATATCTGAACAGATCACACACTTGGCCGTCCTTAAGGCTCTGCTAATTGCACCATGAACACTCACGACTGTCCCACCTATCCGCAGCCATCATCTTCGGCAGCAAAACGGGGGTATACATCGCCGGCGAAACTTATTTCGCCTACAATTCAGCAGGATTCGACGGAGGTAAGAGGAATACAGCTTTATTGGGCACACCATATGGTATCAGTTTGGAGCCAGTCGGTGTGGTGGGTAGAGGATAGGGAAGGGGGATGCTATTGTAAGGGGTAACTAAGCTATATCCACGCGTTGTGCCACACAGATCACTCCTTTTGTCAGACTGCCATGATCACTCGCACCCTTAGGGTTAGACTGAGGGCTAGACTGACAGGCGCATGCGACGACAGGGGCAGCTCCTAAATATCATACTTATAACTGCTAGGTTGAGGCGCTCTCTATCAGAATAAACATTGAACGTTAACTAAACTAAAATATATATGACAAAAACAATATTTATGAAAACGAACAACCTCATGGCTTATGTATACAACCATACAGAATGTAAAATATGAATGTAATTCCAACGATACTTTTACTGAAATAGTGATCGCCTTGGGCAGTTCCTCGGACAATGAGTCTATTCAGTCGGAAATGCTACGGTAAATATGCGCTACCTCTATGGCTTAGCCCCGATTTCTTACTTTTCTTGGTTGACTTTTTGCTGTACGTACAGTATGTTCACACGAGTACCTTTGTGCAAAATCATAAAAAAAACTTGATGCACACTGTTGTTTGCCGTAACGGATACAAATCTGCCTGATTATCTGTTTGTTCTTTAGCATAACACAGCTTTCTTTTGAGCATCAGGTTTCTACACCGTAAGCGTTACTTTAGCTACTGACTTCCATCACGGGGGCGTGTTAGCATGTGGACGTTGAGATGATATGATAATTCCGATGTAGACCTGAAGAGGAGGTGAATATCTGTCCTCGTAGTCAGTCTGTAATGTTGTGCCGGGCCGTGTTGCTCGCAGAGTGCGAGTGCTGGTTGATGTTGTCGCGTGTTGAGCCGCGTGTTGCGGGGCAAAAGAAAACTGCTCCCCAGAAGTATACCAGGCATGCAACGAGAAATTGTGGAACTCCCTGTTTGGGGCTGAACCAGCAAGTCCCGGCAAAGCAGTGTTTGAGTTTTGTCAAGGATCTCGCCGAATACGTAGCTAGTCCCAAATGCACTGGAGATGGTGTTGCCCAGCTGCTTGATGAAGGCTTCGGTGGTGGTGCTATTGAGCTGAATCATGGTAAGAGCGTAGACGGCGACGTTGTCGTCTCCAATTCTGAGAGAACTTGAAAAGCAAAATTTGAGTCAATTGCTGTAGGGTGCTTATGTAGGACGAGTAGCCGCAGAAGTGTTGTCGTTGTAGTAGTCGTAGGTGCCGATACCTTCTCGATGTAGTAGCTGCTCGTACAGCAGTAGTCAAAGTTGATATAGATCCTGGTGAAATAAACTGAAGAAACGCTGATGATGTCTTCTGTAATCAACAATGATGATGATGATGGCGAAGGTCAGCTGAGTAGTCGTAGCGGCAGATGAAGAACTTGTAGTCCTATGATGTCGGGGGTGATAGCTCCTTGGTAGTAATAGGCGTTGCCCCTGTGCCAGACTGATAGTAGCAGATAAATCGACAGGAGTTGATTCTCCCGTGGCAGGCTGATTAGCCGATTCATCAACGACCTGCCTGCGTGATGCAGCACTTGTTGACCTTCTCCCCCATGCAATGGACGAGGATGGGTTTTCCTTCCGAGTCTAAATTCGTACTTCAGCGTAAACGTGTGAAGCCGTTGCTGGAAGTGGATGCCTAGGTGTAGGCTGAAGGTGGTTCCCCCCGATGCTACACTGAGTAGCAGATTCGTCAACGACATGGCTGCATGTTGCAGCACATGTAGGTCTGCTCGTCGATGCTTGCACGAGGACAAATCTATGTGTACGTACTTCGCCTTGGTAGTTTGAAGAAACGTTTTTAATAACGACCTCGCGCGTATTTATAGCGTGAAACCGGCTCGAAACTAAATATAGTTGTGATGGCGGGAACAGCGGCCTTGTAACGTTCTTTGTGCTTTACAGCGTGGAAGTAGTATGGAAACTAGCTCCGCGTGTGATGAGTAGAAATAGTTTCGTGGCGTGTTTCGCGCTTATAGCTTCAAAGTATGATAGTATGGAAAACAAAGCTTTGCGTGCGATGTCGCAAACACAGTCGTGTGGCATATGTTTACACTTACGGCGTGAACACAATGCTGAACGTGCTAGTACGAGTTTCCCGCAGAAGAGCGTGAAACCGGACTCATTACTCGTACATGCTACCCGCGTGAATGGGCGACAGCAGTCTCCTTACCTGTTCGCGCGTAGAAGCGTGAAAGCAGTACTCTTTGTAGCAACCCTGTCGAACGAACTTGATGGAGATCGATGAAGACAGTCGATGTCGATGCTGTCGGGTAGAGGCTTATCTTATGTTTGTTGGAGAAGAAATCCTATTCCTCCGCACTTGAAAACTTGAAATTTCTTCGAATGTAGAACGTGACGAGCTCGCCGGGAGACGTCATTCCGTTGTGCCAGTCGACGTGTAGACCAAAGGCGAGGCTCATAACCTGAAAGATTGACGCGTGTGTCGAGGTTCTGTCTCTGTGGAGAGAGATGGCAGAGGTGGCACCGAAGTGTCTGTGAAGATCACTTGTAAAGAAGAAAAGTCATAGTTTGAAAATGCGCATCTGTGGCCATATTGGAAAGAGTATTGGTCTGAGAGATCAATGGAAAAGGAGAAGAAGAGAAGAGAAGAGTGGAAAAGAAAAGAGTGGAAAAAACAAGAGTGGAAAAGAGAAGAGAGGAGTAGAGGAGTAGAGTCGAGTAGAGGAGTAGAGATGTAGAGTGGAGTAGAGGAGAGTAGAGGTGGTAGAGTAATCGAGGTGGGGGATGCCCGCACCTGATCATCTCGATACAATGCCTATGCTACGGACAGTTACATTCTACCGTAGTGTGTACCGTTCCCTGGAATGTCCTCTACAGCGTTATGTTACCGTTCTAGTAACGTTATCAGCATCGTTCCTGATGGAGATGCTTTGAACATACAATACAGCGGACTACGAGTAAGACAAACTCATTATCTATCCGCACATCGTATATACCCGAATATACAAGCATGTACTCGTATAAGTGCGTAGTGACTGCACATCATATTAGATACGTATGGATCTCAACGTCTATATGCTACCACCTTCGACACGTGTCGGAAAAGGGTATGTGGGTTATGACCGTATCAACGGTCACTACCAGATGTTCGGCTGACCACCACTGACGAGTCAGGATAAAATAGATAACATACTAGACTTTATTGAACGTTTGTTTATTCCAGGAGGAAAGAGCGACAACGCTGACAACAACGTTGGTTCGACTATGAAGAACGTTCAGGAATACGTGATAAGGCAATGCAACGGCAAAGTCATGCTGACTCGTCCTTCCCTGCGGACGTATACCTCTTGAGTGTATCTATTACGTGATATATGTTTGACTTATAGGGGGGTTGTTGTTGTTTTGTGGGCCTACGGTCGCTCTGCACATTGTCGGATGGCGAACATGATCGTATACATATATCGTATATCGCATATATATATATATATATGTATTTGTATATATGTATTGCCGCTGTCAACGCCCCTGTGCCATATGCGAGATTGGGAACGCTAAACCGCTAACCCCAATAAGGCAAGAAAAAACTCTAGAAACGCCACACAAACCACCACGCGGCAGAACTGTCGGTACACGGCGCAAATGAGGCTGGAATGGCCCATACAGACGAGTGGCCTCATTGGGTACAGTTTCTTAGCCTTTGGCAGCTTCTCTATCCCTATTTCCGTGTAGACACTGAGTTACGAGGCCGTATAGTGTAGGGTATAATTCACTCTGCATCTAGGTATCACCACCTGCAGCTGCAATCGTTGCAATTTCTCGAGTGCTGCTTACCACACAAATTCATCGGTCCATACGTAAACCGACATTTGCAGCTACCGACGCTACGAGCCACGACTAAGCCACTGGTCATCACCGCCTTGCCTTTGTTTTAGCGCCGTTTTTCCCCTGACACAAATATATTTCGATGTTCGGACTTTTCAGGCGCTATGTATATCCACACCGCAAGTCAGATCAACATCACTGGCTACACCGTGTTTGGCGACAACTCCGCCGGCAATTATGCAGGTGAAAAATTCCATCGAAGTTTTATTTTCAAATATCGGCGTGTTTCCGGAACTTTCAAACCTCTCGTACGGTCAATTTGCGGCCGTTTATGACTCTGTGTATGTTCGTGTGCGCGTTTACCTGCACTGATACACTCGATATGATAGTGCATTACGCGCTCTTGGCATTGTTTGGTTTCGACCAGGGTCTCTTCGGTCGCTATTTACCCTGTGGATATGTCGCTCCCCGGGCAATCCGAACTGTTGTATGTCAGTCAGTCGAAGGGCTATTTGCTTATAGAAGTGATGCTTTGTGGTGCTCCTGCCGACGTAAAAGAGTCGCATACAAGTGTCCTCTGAAGTTCGCCACTACAGTGCTAGAGTACTAGAGTACTAGAGTAGGCATGGTGCCATTGGGGTAGAAGCTTTTGACCGACCTCTTTCTGACTGACAAAGAGTACTACCCGGTATCCCACTTGTGTTGCAGAAGATGTTTCGTTAAAACCAACCAGGTAGATGATACGAATGCCCATCAGGTGAAGCCCACATACATAATTCGCCGTCCGATACAGCACCGTCTTGACACCCATGCGTCCCTGCCAACAATGCTCTTTGAACATTAGCATGCATAAGACACTCCAGATGCGTGTTTTGACTCAACGCCGTACTCTACATTCGTCCACATGAGATGTGTGTTTCCTGCTACGTAGAGGCAGCTTGAATGTATCGAGTACTACTCGAGACTTGATCTCGTTCCGTTTCATGATCTTCGAAACCTCACGGAGCTAGTCGCGCAATATCCACAGGTGCGGTGTACACTACCGGTTCTACGTGGTACATCGAAGGCAACACCTCCTTCGAACGTAACACGGCCGGTGGAAAAGGAGGTGGGGAAGAATAACAACATAGCAGGTACTGTAGCATGTATCATGACTGACAGAAAAATACGTTTCGATCAGGGTGCGGATGACTTTGCGAGAAAAAAAAACAGTATCAGTCTTTCTCTGGTGTTATATCAGAACTAGTAAACAGTACTGTATGCGTAAAGCATGCATCAAACGCGCTGTTGGGACCGTGTTCGTCGAGGCCACGTGTCGATCCCCCATGGCTACGCATAGTTGACGCCTCGCGTGGGGATATGACACACACAGAACCGCGGTTGTATGCATGACATGTTGGTTCACTCTAAGGACTACTGTGGTGGACTACGGCCTAAAACGCGAACAAATCGTTCGAAGGATCTCCGGAGGCCTGACAGAGCCACCCTCGTGTGTTTGTGTGAGGCGTAGTTATGCGATCTCGGCATTCATCTACAACCTTAGCAAGGCTGACTGACGTTGGTCTAACGATACACTGTCAGTCCTGCTTGCGGTTACACAGGCGGTTGTATCTCGGCTGGTACATAACTCAAGGTGTATTTCTGAGGAGTATTCGGTCGCCGAACGTACAAAATAAGGGCCATGCAAAACTCGATGGAAATCGGTAAGCAGAGAGAGAGGGAGAGAGAATGTTCAACCCTCTGCGCGAGAAACATTATGGCAACTACCTGAGGGGACCTTATCCTGTATGACAACGACTTGCAGAGCTGCTGGGGGCAAAATCTCCCACTAACAAGAGTTGAGCTGGAAATTGAATGCAATCGCAACATTATACCGAACGATTGTTGTACAGTAGTAAAAACCCGACTTCCAACGTAGTTACGCGTAGTGTGTCTGCGCGCGTACCTATCGTTGGCAGGGATGGCAATGTAACTTGACCCAGAGACCACAAATGGAAGGCCATGAGTTGGCGTATGAAAATGCTGTGGAGGCGTTCTCGTCGACAAGCAAAGATACCCTCTAATACATGCGCAAGAATAGACGCCGGTGGAACACGTGTGACGACTTTCTTACTCCAGCATAAAGAGAGGTACTTGAATAACTACAGCGCAGTAGATGTTTTTACCCTCCTCGCATCGAACGTACCCAACACCCTCCCCAAGGAACCTCGTCGGAGATGAACCCGCTGTGAACATACCTTGTATATGTGCCATACATACATGCGTATCTACCAAATCAAAACTATCCGCTCTTTACGCTTTAAGCGTTGGTAGCTTCCAGTTTGAACACACATCACGAGCAGTTTCACACGCTGGATGACGGGCGAAAGGCCGAAACCGACAGCCCAACCAACCATACCTAACCCGATACGCGGGGAGGTTGCAAGAGATATGTTCCCAGAGGCGCTACTGACATTCATTATGGTTCAAAAGAGGTGCACAGTTACCATGAACATCCTGTGCTGTGAATCTTGTAAACGGGCCGCTGGTATACAGTACTAGGTATAGTATGTATTTTTTGCCAAGGTCGTCGTGTGGCACGGGTGTAAGATGACTGCCAGCTACCGTGCCTGTCGGCCAGTGGCACTGTTTCGACGTTTCCACACAGCTCATCTTTGGCAGCGATGGTATCACGTACGCTAACCCTAAACCCTAACTGCTTAGTATGTAAATAGGTTATTCCCCTCGTGCACGTTTGTTCTTCGTGCAGGTGCTATCTCAGCCCCCTCCGGAGGTAAATTATCCATCAGGGGCATCACATCCTTCTCAGAAAACGTCGCGAGTTGGTTCGGAGGTGAGAAGCATCGCGATCATCACTCAATTGAGGCAATTCTTCTCCAAACGATGCAAAGGGTTTCCCATTGCAGGTGCATGCTTACAGACGAAGTATGCCACTTTAGGGGTACTACAGCAGCACTTTTCGGCAGAACTATATACCACTGACGGGGCGTATCAACTCTAAAACTACCCAGTACCGAACGGATTCTATTTTTGTTTTACGATAGTACCATGTACGGGTTTACATCGGCTCAGACGTACGTTTTTTCTGAAGGCCGGGCTTGGGTGAGTTTTAAACTGGCTCCTCCAGCGAAGAGCCTCAGAAACGTGATTATACACTATTACACACTACTACGCACTACGAGTACTTCACACTACTATACATGTGTGGGTCACCCCTCTGCCACATCACGCGTCAAACGTGATATGAAAATGCCACTTCCATTTAATTCGGCCTCTTCTTGGTTTTTTGTTTTCGTCATACAATCTTTCCGTCATCACGCAGTTGGGAATAGGCTATGGATGTGCTCTACATGTGATCTCTTGAGGGATTGAGGCTACGGTCACCGGATGAATCAAGCTTTAGCAAGCTGTCAGTTCGAATGATAAACGTGTGTTGTTGTGTGATTGTATAATGTAGAGTATACGAAGTATGTTTCACCTTTTTACGGGACAAATATAATGTACATCGGAACCAGGTGGGCATAATCTATAAATATCTACTGTAAGAAGCTCCTTCAACAGCTTACCACGCGTGACAACTTGATATACATGTCGGTCTGCGCACAATGGAACCACCGACACGTTCGAGAGCTTGCCTTCCAATCTGTCCTGCAATGTGTCGTGCAATGTGGTGTGTCTGTACTCCGCCAACGAAAGTGCCGTCAGCTCCAGCTGATCAAGGCTAGGGTATCTGGCAGTTTCGTTTTGAGTATTTCGCAATCTCAGTCCAAGCGAAGGTTAATCAAATCATCTAGACTACAAGGCAACTTGCCAAGTAATATGAGAACGAGACCAACCGGGGCAATTTACATCAGGGCGATGCATTGGGTATTCCCCTGCTGGGTGGCGTGGCTTTTCGTTCGGATGGTACTGTTGACATAACTGGAACCGCTAATGTATTTAATGTATTGTATTTGGACGACCTTGAGAGAGAAGTTCAAGCCGCCCAAGTCAGGGGTGACGAGGGTGAGGTCGACGGTACAACCAAAGCTTGTTTTTACATGAAAATGAGTTTACCTTTCAGGTTATGGTTCGATATTACTGTAGTGCTATCTGCGTGTAGATGGTGGTATCCGTGCGGTCCTTTAGATCGCCGTTGTCATAGTCGACCATTTGAACCTATTACACCTCGGACAGATCTGGCAGATCAGATAGATCAGATAGATCAGATAGATCAGATAGATCAGATAGATCAGATAGATCAGATAGATCAGATAGATCAGATAGATCAGATAGATCAGATAGATCAGATAGATCAGATAGATCAGATAGATCAGATAGATCAGATAGATCAGGTAGATCATCGATTTCCACTTCAAGCCTGCTTGTCACGCACTCCCCAGAGGGCAACCCATACGCTTTGTGTGCCACGGTCCTCCTTGATGTGAGTGCTACCAGCAAGTAGTTACCATCATGGCGCTGAACCAAACGTGTGTCCCTTTCCCTCCGTGCAGGTGCGGTGTATGTTGCCTTAGCGGAATATGACATGAACGGGAACACCTCATTTTTCGACAACACAGCCTACGACGGAGGTAAGATATACAGTTAACATTGGTATTAAACATACATATATACATACTTCGTACATATATTTCATACGGCTCGGAAATGGAATAACGCCTTTGCAACCAAGATATGCATTTCGGAGTTTCAGAATAATTGATGCAAATAAACACGAACCCAGGGCTTTTTAGCCCTGTTGTGCTCTTTTTTGGGCCCAATACCTTACTGCCTGTCATGGAAACGCCATTTTCAGTTCCACATCATATTCAGAAACGACCCAAGAAGAGAAGTAGCATCCGCCTGGATAACAGCAATATTTACATGAAGGATATTTCTGCATCGGTGATGTGGCCATTGTGCTATGCTCCCGCGCGTGAAATGAAACATTTTAGCGATTTTGGGAGTATTCTGTGCTACTGGCTCGCAACTTCGAGCGCACGAAAATACCTCGTGAGTCGTTTCTGGCTGCCTTCTATGACTGCTTTCTGGCGCACCCGACGCCTTCACGAGCCCCGTCAAGCGAAAATCTCAATTTCGCGGGCTGTATTAGTTTGGTGTGAAGGACTGCTGTAGTGCTGTAGCTATCCGCAAGTGAAGTGCAAACGTTCAGGTGGAGGTTGTGTTTGGTCTCGTGTTGTGCACCCCAAATTCCAATCAATTTCGACAGCCCCTGCGGCACCTCTAATAAAGTCGAGGTGTAGACCTCTGTTGAGAACCTGCGGAAAGCAAGTCTCGAGAGAAACCCAAGCGGCTGTCATGAAACTCTCTTGTCTCCTGGGGCACAGTCGCCCTCCGGTAGGCACGGACCAGCCGAGGGTGCAAACGCACCGTGTTAAAAACGTGATAAATCGTATAGAGAGTGGAGGCACACGGAAACGCGGGGATGGGGGAACGCGCTATAGATTCACCGTGGCCTTAACCCACTATTGTGAGTCTTCGGACAGTGTCTGGAAGTTACAGTAAAAAGCGTTCGCTTCGCCTAGTCCACGCTATGTTGGTTAACTTGTTGTCGTGGCTTCACGAACCGCAAGGCCCTCGGCCTCCTACATGTGTATAGGTTTACACTTGCCCATCTGACACACGGTTCCATTGATGTAGGGGTAACATTTCCATATATATATACATATGCATAGGGTAAGCGCACGCACCTTGCGTATCTGCTCTTGGCGTCTACAGGATATGATATGTACATGGTATGTACGTGATACATGGTATCCACGTGGTGTGCAATCAATAATCCGGACAGCAAGGGCAAAGAAAACAACCTATTGTCCTTACTTGTTCTTTTCCTTGGAACAGGTGCATTTTCTGCTCGTGATGCGTCGATTCATATTGACGGCAGCGCAACATTCTCGGGAAACGATGCCACCCATAACGGAGGTGAGACGAACGTCGAAACATGCTTACGTCGACCTCTGGGCTAGAGCCCCGCGTGTGCGTGATCCTTTCAGTGCGCGGGCAGGCATTCTTCCAACTCTCGCCTGCGCGGTCGGCTATTGGCCACTGCTCGCTCTGGGCCTCGTTCTGAATGTAAACGTACATGCTTCAGATGCTGGTCGATTTTGAGGATATGTGGTTCTATGTGGCTTACGCTCGAAACGTTTGGGGTGGACGGGGTTCCTTCAGTGAGGTCAGGTACAGTAGAAAATTAGTACAGTACTGTAGTGCAGCAGTATGTACAATCAGTACCATATTAGGCTACAGCGGTGTATGGTTCGTTCTTTCCTATATGTACCTACAGTAGTACGTGGGATTACTCGCTGCGGTACCCGCAAAATGCTCCAAAAATCAGTGGTTGGATTAGACCTAAGTATGTACTGTAGAGCTCCTCCCACCTCAGGACGTTGGGTTCTACTGTACCTCTAGCGCAGCATGTATCTTATCGTCAGCCCAGATGGCATGCGTGGCGGATACATATATGTACACCCGAGCTACGCAACGAACACACACTTTGCCGGGCGGGTTTGTTCTCCTCTTATTGCTGAGGGCCTCCGTCTGCCGTCAATCCCGCGAATGCCAGACGCCCCAGAATGCACGTTGCAAACCACCGCCTTCAATTGCTTGTGCACGTCCAGCTTGTATCTAAGGTGTTGCCTTGAAACGACTATGAGTATTGCAGTGGCGCACGAGACCGGCTGGTATTCGATATACGCGTCGATGTGAACGCGACCACTTCACACATATATAATGGGCGTTCTCTGGTAGAGGTATGTGTGTGTCATGCCCCGAGGTGCAAGTACACGGCTTGTTGAAGGGCCTCGGGTAGTAAGGGCTGCGTGTCTAGCATATTCGGTGACCGACCACGATAGCTAAGAAAACCATATGCTTCGGGGTCAAGATTTCGTCGCATTCCGTGCCATGTTCCTGGGGGTTTGAAGTGCGTGTACTGCTCTACTTTCAGAGATGCCCATTCTTGTTCCAAACAGGTTGCCTCGCGGATAGAGACGGGGCGTTGATATAACTAAAGCCCTGTGTTTGTATACGCCGCTGTCGAACGTGTTCTGTGTAACCACGCGGCTATACCATGAGTCGTCAAGGAGAGTAGTAGATAATGTTACTCGTGCCATCAAATACCAAAATACACACACTACTAGAGCCAGTACCTGAGGTCAAAGGCCCATTATAAGCACCACACAGCAGTGAGCCGTACGCTCCACCCTCACATATATACGGGCAGGATCTCATCATCAAAGCCCAGGTCGTATCGTTATCATCATCGACTGCCCCCGGCGGAGCAGCATCCACGCGAGGCACCGATCATCTCAGATCATAATGCCTCGCCACACCATATAAAGCCCCAATCTCCGTAAACCAGTATGAAACCCCCACATATCGGGAAACCAGTATCGAGCAACCGCATACCACAAACAGCCTCCCTATTCGGTGCGCCATACGATAGGTCCCAAATGACTTATCGCCGATTGCCAAGGTAAAACGGCAGCCCAAAATTCCATCCTTCATCCTTGTCAAGGTAAAACGGCAATCCCAAATTCCATTCTCAAGAATTGCGAACGTGAAACGGCAATGCCGATACCAAATATCTCAATATCGATTCCAGTATATATCTCCTAAACTATAGCGAGACAGTAACTGCGGGAAGGGAAAAATCCAACAAACGTGAGTATGCTGGTAAAGCCTTAAAAAAAAATCAATAACACCGTCTCCACATAAATACAATACCGCCCGATAACATGGGCCCCCCTGTTTCGTTCTCTGCAAATGAATAACGACAAAACATCTCTGATATAGAACATCTCAAACCAGCCCCCCTGCTAGACACTCCACCCGGAAGTGTACAAGAAGACAACAATCCGCATATGAATCCAAAAGTACTATAGGTATCAGAAATTGTTTCCTCTGTACGTTGTGCGCAATTAACCAATAGCCAAAGCGTACGGCACGATTCATCAAGACCATCGGCACACTCTTCTGACGTATTAACCTTGCTCGGCGTATGGGTGGCTCCCAACGCTTTCTCCCATTTCCTTAAGAACTCCTGAATTCGAACGTAAATTCTTCAACTACTTTCCAAAAACATTCCATGCACACCGAAAACTCCTACTATTATCCCCCAAAACCTAATGTCCCAAAACCCCCGGAAAAGCAAACAAACAAACGAACCAGTGGGTGCACTCACAACAAGTTCACCACAGAGTCACGGTCAACGCGAAACGTCTCAGCATGCAAGGTTTCATGATAAAGTCGGCATGCTCTGCCGACCGTACGTGTTAATCTCAAACTACCCGTTAGACACATGCTCCAGACATCTACGTCCTAGAGTCAAACCATACACAGACACCAGCGCGCATAGCTGCTCAACCAGAGACAGACGTCCTGTCAGTAGCCTTGCGTGCACAGTCCGCATCAACGTATGATAAAATCCCAACTGGACTCGACTATCTGCGATGGAAAGTCTTCGTCGTGTTACCGAGTACAGCTACTATCTCCCCCCTGCTCGTTAGACGACATAACATTCATCGCATGGTTGATAGTAAAATGCTGCGATATCAGCGTGACTCTAAAATCCCTCGACCATAAAATCAAAACAAACTCAAGTCCAAATCCACAGATCAGAACCATCAGTGGTCTATATTATATATGCGCCGCAGACAACGAAACAAACAGAACGCCGTCTTCGTTGAATGCGTGCACTCACGTACAAGACTGCTCAATCCAGCGTTATAATGCAACTATCCTCTTATCAAAACAAGCGTTCAGGCCCTCGATATACCCCAGGCCATGATAAATTGACAGCCATAACCGATGCGTGGCAATGTACAGCTGATGGTGCTGTTATTTTTAAAGTAGTCTGACATCGTACTCCAGAGGTCGCAGTACGTAAGTCAGAATGCCAAATATCTGATACCAGTATACCAGGTACATATCACTATACTCGTATATAATGCAAGCATATTACAATCCGGCATATCATATCATCAAACTAACGAATCATAAGTATTTCGTCTCGTCAATTCCTACTGAAACAAACGATCCGAAAACATTTTAATCTACATTAGTCAATTGCTACTATACGACCCCTACCCCACGCACTCAACCCCCGTCTCTTGCCCCCTACCCCACGGACTCGACGCTTGTCTTCCGCCGCGGCTCAACATCACCGAGGCATGGACTACATATAAATCCGCAGAGTGAGGGTGCAGTTTGACTCGTTGAGCAAAGGGTGCATCGGGTGGTTAGTTTCCGCGCCAGGAACCAAGTCACATATTTAGATAATGAATCACATCAGTATGCACCATGTCTGTGGGTAGAATCATGTCATCAACCCCCCCCTCGTGATTCTTCCCAACACAACAATAGTGACAAAAAAATCATTAAAGAATCAAGCCTAAAATAGCTTAAGTTTTCCAACACATTCCATGTCATGCGAAAACCAAGCCAAAATCAGCAATACTTTTTCTACACAAATAATTACATCCGCTGTAAAATCAAGCTAGAATCAGCAGTAATTGTTCCAACACATGAAATACCATGTACTTTAGAACCAAGCTGGCGACCCACCCCCTGTTATGCTTCAAGAAACACACATATCATGCATCCACGTAAAAATATAACACGGAATACCAGCACACAGCAGTCTAACCAATCATGCACTGCTGCTGTAAAATCAAGCCGTGACAGATTATCCTGCACTGCAGCGTGCTGTAAAATCAGTCCATCATAAACTGGTTGCACACAGCAGTGCACTTTGTCTGTAGAGTTATGGTATCACAACCCCTTTCATGATTCCAAGAGCAAGACACACAAAATATAGCTGTGGTCCATCATACCCGTAGGGTACAATCACACAACTACAGCCCTCGCTCACACATACCACCCGATTGTTGACTTGCCTGGGTCAAACGGGAACGTCCGCTCTCCTACCCAGTTCCCATGCAACCGCACACATAGCTGCGATCCATCATACCAGGGTACAAATTCACCACAACTACAGCAGTCCTTGTTCAAATATGCCGGCCACGACACAGAGAAGCACAAAAACAAAACAACAGACCAATAAAATCCAATCCACTGAATCCACCAACAAGAAAGTTGGCCACACTGGGAAACATAACCTGCCTGCTTCCCTGGATCAAATTGGAAAGATCGCGCCCCGTTGTTGCTGCTGCTACTGTTGGTCCTCTCTCCCACGAGCTCCACCCCTCGTCCATCATCGTCCCCCCCCCCAACCGCGCCTATAAATATATGATATATTTATAGGTTGGGTTGGCGTCGGTTGGCAACGACGCTGTAAAACACGCCACTCGCTGCGTGAGCTAGACAACCAGGGTGCCGTTTTTTTTGTTATTTTTGTTTTGGCGGTTACCAAAGCTGGCGGTCGAGTAGATCATTTGTGCGGGGTGGAGAACCTTTGCTCCGCACAAGGGGAATGGTCGTATCACGTAGTGTTAATATGGTAAGGCGTCCGCGAGGCAGTGAAGTAGTAAAACCCATTGCTGTCTCCGGAAGTGGCCACACCAGAAATTAAATTAACTCATTGAAGCTGTCGTCCATATGCAAGTCCGCCTCAGAGGCGGTTCTTAGCAGGATGCAGCTCACCCTCCATGCGACTCGCCCAATACCTCACGGCGCTTCGCGCTTGGTGCAAGCAATGTCTGTCTGGTTGGTGAAAACCCAACGTGCTCCGTCCCGGCATTGTAGGGATGCGAGGGTCTATGGTCATACGACTACGGCCGTGCACGACATGAGTACACCCCCCACCCACCCCCCCCAACCGCGCCAGGCCCAACCCGTTTCCCTAGTTTCCCTGGGTCGAAGGGGTACGAACCACGCTGGCCCAAACCCACAGGCGGTACGACCACACCGTCCCCGTCCCATGGCTGCTGCTGCATCAACACCCCCTCATACCCACGCAGCTGCTGCGGCTTCACCGACGATGAAGGCGGCGGGGGCATTACACTAGCACCGCCGAGATCCTCCACATCCTGCTGCTGTGGTACGGACGACGCAGCAGGCAGGGGCGTAGGCGAAGAATCTGGCGGTACACCAGTCGATGGGGTCGACGGCTGGTACCACACCTCGAAGCCCCGCGGCGCTTGCGGTTGCTGGGCTGGGTTACCGACAGCCCCCCCTTAGCCAGCGACCGGGACCCGGCTATCTCGAGATCCTCCACCTCAGGCTCAGCAAAATCAAGCTCCTCGACTTCAGCCTCGTGCTGCTGCTGTACAGACGCAGCTAGCGGCGCACGAGCATCACTGAGCTCCTTCATCTCAGGCTCAGCAACACCAAGTTCCACCACCTCAGCCTCAAATTAAACGAGCTCTTTCTCCTCGGCAACACCATGCTCGTCGAAGCTCCGGTACGGAACACCAACTCCTCCAGCTCGTTGTTTGGCAGACTGCAACCTTTCCCACCAGGCTTTCTTCTGCAGGGCGATACGCAGTCGAGGTCCATGATACATATCCCACAGCTCCTCGAGCGCAGCTGCTCTACGTACGGGCATTCCGCTTGCTGATGGCATCCAGCTCTAACCTCACGTCCTGTATCTGCTGCTGCTGTAGCCCGACTCCCAACTGCCGCTGCTGCTGCTGCTCCGCGGCGCCACCGTGCTGCCGCTGCTGCTGCTGCCGAAGTAGCTCGCTCCCCCCAGACATAACACTATCCCTCTTCGTCACCGACCCAGGCACTACCGGCTCCACCTGCGGCTGCTGGAGCGCCGCCGTTCCAGCCTGCGCCGCACGTGTAAAATCCGCCCATTGACGCTCCTGGAGGTGGAGGGGACTCCAGCTGGTGCCACCCATGTCCGGTGATACGTGCACAATCAGTGCCCCCCGGGTTCTGCTGGTGCTGGCGCCGCCGCTGCTGCTGTTGCTGCTGCTGCGCAGCGCCACCGTACTGCCGCTGGTGCTGTTGTCCACCAAAGGCATACTGCTGCTGCAGCTGCTGTCCATCCTGCCGCCCAGAATCCTCGAAAACCATCTTCAGCTGCTGCTGTTGCTGTCCACCCTGCCGTCCGAAATCCTCATAATCAAAGACCATCTCCATAGTCAGTCCTCCCCGTACTACTCCCCTCTAACACAGTATAGCGCTTCAGCGACCTCCGGGTCCTAAGCAATCCGATGACCGTGTTTGTATATGCCGCTGTCGAACGTGTTCTGTGTAACCACGCGGCTATACCATGAGTCGTCAAGGAGAGTAGTAGATAATGTTTCTCGTACCACCAAATACCAAAATACACACACACAACTAGAGCCAGTACCTGTAGTCAAAGGCCCATCACAAACACCACACAGGAGTGAGCCGTACCTTTCAGTCACGCTCCACCCTCACATATATACGGGCAGTGTCTTATCATCAAAGCCCTGGTCGTATCGTTATCATCACCGACTGCCCCCGGAGGGGCAGCATCCACGCGAGGCACCCATCATCTCAGATCATAATGCCTCGCCACACCATATGAAACCCCAATTTCCGTAGACCAGTATGAAACCCTCACATACCGGGAAACCAATATCGAGCAACCGCATACCACAAACACCCTGGACTCAAAACGGAGAGAGGATACGTATGCAAATTTCATAATCATACTATAGTCATAGCTCAAAACTACAGTACCTTAGCGGCCTCGACAGTTGCATTGACAGTTGCATTTCCACCGTCAGTCGAAACAGCCGCACCTTGGCATGTCGCGATGGAGCTGTAGGCATACTTGGTGGCTATAAGAGTTGACGGTGGTGAATTTTAAATATTTGTTCATCGATAGAACGTTACTTGCCGTAGTACGTATGTTCTCGCCAATGCCTGGTGCTTGGTATGCCCTACTGAGTTCCGTTGGCACGCGGAGTGGCAGTTGCCGACTCTCAGTGCCGGGGTTGGTTGTCTCTATTGTTGTAAAACAATAACAAGGCGCGCACGTATTGAAAGACATTCAGGCCTCTGAATTGTATCGTGCATGCCGTTCAAGCTGGGCAACATCGTCGACATCTCGGCCGAGCATCGTGTATTACTCCCGTGGTGACCCCATGCTATTGTGCCCCTTGCAGGAGCCATCAACATGCTTGGGTGCAACGCCACTATCACGGGGGTGGCTGTGGTTTCATCGAATACCGCTCTCAACGGAGGTACGACGCACCTGCAGCCAGTACTCACTGATTCAGGGCAATAGCCCCACCCCAATACCCTGATTTAAGATAGCAGATCATATTTGCTCGATACTTCAGACATACCTGGTAATGAACAAGCTTTTGTAATTAACGTACTTGTTATATAGGTATGGGTAGATCCATTCCCGCATAAAGGGCACTCCCTACAAGCTAGGGTTTGTGACTACTACTTATTAGGATTGGACTTTGTGCCGAAGGTGCGTCGCAATCAAGTTTGAAATCGATAGTAAACGCGTATCGCAGGTGCGCGCAGGATCGGGTTGGGGTTGAGTCATCCATGCCAGATAATTGCACCGTGCAATGCGTGTTAGGGGCTGTGTTGTAACGCCAAAGAAGCGTTTAAACCTCGGTAGGCCAATAGAAGTCTATCTACTGTACACACATTGTCACACACATTACTTTCGTAGGGTATCCCCAATCGCGAGGGCTGTAATAAACACTTGCGATGCGACTTTTTACTCAGGCCCTGTTTGGGAGTAAGGCTACTCGCTTTGCAGCAGAAATGTACGACCGTACAGTACCGGTACGATTACTTTGCACGCCATTGCCACGCCCACGACTGAGTGTATACCTGCAAACCTGTTCACGCTGTGGCATGATTCGCGCTTTCCAGGTGGTATATTTTCTGCCTTAAGCCCGATCGTTGAGGTCGTCGGCGTGACATCGTTCGTGGAAAACTCGGCGGTTCTTGACGGGGGAGCCATATCACTTACGGACCCGATCGAAGTGTACATAGTCGGCGCATCGTTTGTTTCAAATCAAGCTCTATTCGGTGGAGCTGTTTCTTTGGCATCGACGATACCGACCACGGGGGGGCTTCAGCGTTGTCGATTTGAGACTAACGATGCTTCTAACGGAGGCGCTTTGTACTTGAGTACTGCTGGCACCAGCGACACGGGACTACCTCTATTTGTTGAAGATTCGGTGTTCCGTCACAACATCGCCGGTGAGAGCCCACCTACAGCAGTAGACTTCGAATTTTCCAGAATGGTCGAACTGAAAGCTCGAACCGTGCATCTAAGTGGTACTGGGCAGACGCAAATAGTTTGCGTCTAACGCTGCAACATAAGAACGCCGATGCGCACCAAGTACTTGTTGTACCATTCCAGCGTGCGTCAAGTTTGAGTTTGATAATGAGGCTATGTTGCACAGAAAATGGTAGCCATGGTAGGTGTATCCATGCACATGCTGTAGAGTAGTACTGCAGTAGTCTTGTCTAGGAAGAACTTGTCACAGGCAAAACAAAAATGCCAAACACGTGTGAATATGCGGACTGCAGAACCTGCACCAATAGGGTTTTAAGCGCACTTGGTGTTGAAGGTTGTGTTCTCCGTCGTACCGTATGCCCGTCTGTTTTGCAGATGAGTCGGGTGGTGCTATCTTCAACGTCGGCTCGTTGACAATCCAAGACACCGTGTTTACGGAGAACACGGCCGCAGACGGCGGCTTGGCCATCGCCAACCAGGAGCCCCCCCTTGACCTGGGGAATGTTACTTTTCATGGCAATATGCTCAGCTGCCCGCCTGACGAGTACAGTGATTTCGAACAAGTGAGCACTGTTGTGGATACAATCATGGTTTTTAGAGTAAAGCGGAATATTCGGCAACCGAACCATGTCAAGATGAAAACAAGAGGTGTCGAGCCTTCGCCGCTACGTATGCGCTACGTATGAGTGTGGACATGTATAGTGTTTTGATGCCTACGGTATGTTTTCGTGCTCCTCAAATTAAGATTTTGGTAGAATTCGTTCCATCAACAATGAATGGTTGCGCTGTGGAGATGATTCGTCATGCGTCGAGCTGTTAATAATGCTACCCGTGCGGCAACCGCACAACCGTTCAGGCTGCATCGGTGATATCATACCAATGCCGCCATTGTGTTAAAATACGAAGTATGTGTATACATATTTACCGAGATCACAACATTGCCGTTTACGTCCACCTTAACCGTTGCTTCAATGTCGTCGCGTCACCACTTGTGTCCCTTCCTGCCAGGGATCTTTTGGTGGCTGCCGCATGAGACTTGTTTGTGAAGAATGCTTCGACGGGTGCGAAGTCGACCGGAGCATCGCGACCATCGCCAGCGACAAAATACCATCCTGCAGAGACATACCCGTTGGCGTATCCAGAGCTTCTACAACCACGCTTGAAACGTTCGACTTGTTGCCGGGGTACTTTCGAGTTTCTGCCGACAGCCGAATCATCTTGGAGTGTTACCGAAAGGAGTCCTGCAGTGGGGGCGACAACGCTCTCAATTACTGCGCCACGGGCTACACAGGCCCCTGTAAGTGCCCCTCAGGGAAAATATTGGCACACAACATTTATGATCATTCTGGCGTTGACTGTAGGGTTGATGTTCGCCGATAATCGTGCGTCATCAACCATGCATCCAGCTTTCGCACATCCTCTTCTATGGCGCTTTGTCTTCGTTTCTCCTGGGCCGTGTGTCTTTTTTTCCCCCTATGGAATTCTGCATCGCAGCGACCGTTAACCCGACGCTTCACGACGCATTCTGTCCACATCGAAATCTTCCCATGCAGACTGTGCCGTCTGCGCCGACGGCTACTTGCCGGGAATGTTAAACCAGTGCCATAAATGCTCAACAGAGCACAGGGGTTTGGCTATGGGGCTTGCAACAGGAGTCTTGGTCGTAGCGATTGGCCTGGCTGTCTGGCTAGTGTCGCGTCTTCTTGGAGGAGCGGAGGGCCAAGAACGCGTCCGCTGTTGGGAGACCCTATCATCCGGCTACACTTTCGTCGTGAAGGCCCTCCCGCTTTCAGCTATCAAAATCGTCGTGGTGGTGCTACAGATCATCACTCAGGTATGGGGTATCGAAGTCGACCTCAAGTAGTTGCTGTGTCTCTCAGAATGTCCCTTTCCCTGTTAAACTCTTCGTGTTTGTGCCAATTCATAGTATCGCAAATACTCCCCGGGGTCGTTGGGCGCAACCAACAGGAACGACACTATCCTGATGGTCGGTGTATTTACTACTGTAATGTGTTTAATGAAGAGCAAGGCATATGCTAACCCGATCCTGTTTTTGATGATTATAAATATATCCTGACACAGGACCAGGCCCTTCAATCGCGTTACAACTACCGGTGAAACAAACTACAGTATTGTATATCCAACTTTGGGTAGCCGAATTACTTGATTCAGAAGCAAACACGGGTAGCCGGATTTCTCAGAAAAGGTCAGAGAACACGTCTGACATGAACGGTATATACTTGCGGCTAAGGAAAGCCATGGTGCGTCGTACGGGCTAGGCCATTGAGTGAGGTGACTAACCCATGCATGTCCGTCCATGTTTCCCCATGTTTCCCTCGTATCGTCAGTTCACTGAAATCGCGGGAGCAGTGTACCCCGAGGAGTACGAGGCCTTCCTTTCCAAAATGGCAGCAGTAAACCTCGACATCGGGTTTATCCTGTCAAGTTTGTGCATCGTCAAAACGGACTTCTACGACAGACTCGTTTTTGCTACGGTGGGTCCTCTGGTCGCCCTTTCTGCTCTGTCCATCACGTCTTACATAATGAGGCATAGAAACAGGAACTCTGACATGGCGGAGCCCATAGTTCAGCGCAAGCATCTGGCAACAGGGCTATTCGTTGTATTTTTCGTTTACGCTTCAGTGTCCTTCACGATCTTCCAGACATTTGTCTGTGAGGATCTGGACGATGGCAAAGCATATCTCCGCGCAGACTACAGTGTCCAGTGCTGGACGGAAAAGCACGCCACCTATACGACGTACGCTAGCGTCATGGTGTGCGTGTATCCAGTCGGTGTTCCTGCATTCTTTGCGTGGTGGCTAGCGCGCAATCGCCAAAAATTGGAGGAGCCGGACAGGCAGGAAATCACGCACCTTCAGCCATTTCGCAGTCTATGGGCCGCCTACAAGCCATCGTGTTACTACTACGAGGTCGTAGAGTGCAGCCGCCGGGTGGTCCTCACCGGAACGGCGGTGTTTGTGTTACCGAACACTGCCGATCAGATCGCTGTCGTGCTGCTGGTAGCAGTGATATTCATGTTCATCTCGGAATCGCTTTCCCCTTTCGAGAATAAGTACGACATGTGGCTGTACCGTTGGGGGAACGCTATCATTCTGATAAGCATGTACGTAGCCCTTCTATTGAAAGTCCAACTTTCGAGAGAAGAAAGCGAAACTTCGATGGCGATGACGACCGTGCTTATCATGGCCAACATTTTCATGATCGCGACCGTGATTGTCCAGGTTGTTCTCTTGGTGAAAGGCCTTTGCTTGTCCAGGAGAGCAGGAAACGTACATAGAGTCCCCACGTCCTCTGTTTGGCCTGCGCAGGCGCTGAGGTCGCGCACTGGTTCGGCGTAGACGGGGTACAGAATACGGTATAAGGACGGGGTGTACTGTAGTAGTAGAAGAGGTCAAAGCTACGACAGGAAGGTCACTTTGTGTTTGTCGTTTTTCAGTCTCTCTGAGCCACTCGGTGGAGGGACTGCCCTAACTATATGTAGGCCTAAGCTGTTATGCTGTATGGTTTCACGATATGCACAGTCATGGGATTATGTGGTATGTTTTGCCAACAACGTATCTAAGAGTATTGTTTTTCATGGGGTACAGAGTCACTCGCCGGAGTAATGCTAAAGGGTATAAGGTAGCGTAGACGCGGTAATGATAAAGGGGCTGACTTCCCAACCATAACTTCGTGGTTGGAGTATATTTTTTTTTTTTTGTCCATCCCATTTATTATCTTCGCACTTCCGTCTTTCTCCCTCCCTAGTCGTAACTCAGATCCGGGGTCACAAAGTAGGCTCCTCTCCCTCCTCCCCGACTACGGTTCTTGCCTTGGTTTTTGTCGCGAGAAGATTTCAGCACTTTCTTCCCTCGTCAACTCTCGTCGAATTTTGCTTACCCACGCTATAATATGCGCTCTCGACAGACGGTGTCATTTGAGAATAAAAACCTCCATGGGGAGAATCGAACCCTCGACATCCGGGCCTACAGGCTTCGTGGCTACCAGTTAGACCACCGGGGCGACCGGCTATATGCATCGTGCTGGCGATGCTGGTTTGGTTGCGTGCTTGAGGAAACGCTAGATAGGATACTACCACGATATCTCTCAGAGGGCTGGTGACACGGATAGCATAAATGACGAGGATGTTAATGTTTTGTTTTAGGCGTTTTGTATAGGTAGCTCCGCGTACTCGTATTGTCCATCTCCCTCCACTGTACTAGTCAGGTAACCGGTCAACTTCTGTGTCAATTTTCAACTTGTCCGGAAGTGTGCGTGTTTGAGTTGGTGACATAACATAACGAAACATGCGCATGTAGTTGGTGCGTTTACTCGTTCCGGCTGAAACATGAAATAAAGAGGAATACACCATGTCTTCAGCGAGTCTTCAAAACGTTTTTGAACAAGGTTTGGGTTGCACGATTTGCGCCCCCCTGGTGAAGAGATGCCCCGAACACAAACACCTGCTCGAGGAAACATTCGTCGAATACTATTGTGGCCAGCCTTAGTAGAGAGCCGTGTTATTCTAGGGGAGGTACATTTGGGCGCAACACTTTGGCACTGACCGGGAATCATTGAGGGAATCTCACGCCCAACCCAAATTGAGTGTTGCAGTACATAGCAGACTACTACTATATAACCGCTCGCACTCTTTTCAATTATGGTTTGGAATCCTGATTGCCCGACTCGCCAGAAAGGGACACGTAAGTTTGGGACCAAGAATGGAGTATCACACTAGGTTTGTCTGCAAGACGGCATCACGCGAAGGCCCTCGTTATTTGTACAAGCCTTGCTTTTGATGTTGGCGTGAGCCTATGATCTTCCACATTGCCATCGAGGCGGCGGACGGAGCCTGAGCTGCGTGTCCCTAGCCAATAATGTCTTGCCACAAAAGGCTTGCGAAGGCACAAATGGCACTTCCACTCTCTGCCATCAAGATCGTTCAGGTGGTTTTGCAAATCATCATGCAGGTAGGGGTTGCGGTTGACGATCTCCAAAACGCTTCGAATTATCACAAATGGCGTACTGAGTATGTATGCCGACGTACACGTGTTGTAGTGCCCGAAGAGAACGTTTCAGGAACTGTTGTACCGTCGAGCGTTGTGGTACAAAATTTACCACGACTGGTCATTCTCTCTTACAGGACCTGGACCGATTCTGGTTCGATGAAAGTCCAAGGCACCGGGAACTCTTAGAACAGCAAACCTGCTATATCCCTCGTCGCGCGGACAACGTACGCGCTACCCTATCCACAGCTTCGGTGAGACGACCACGTGTATACGTGGTGTCCTGCATATTGTGTGTACGAACGTAGTGCGTACAGATAGGTGCACCTACCTACGCGCGTTTGCTGATGCTAACAAGGGGTCAGCAAGTGGTTTCAATACCTTCGCCTCGTCTTCACTCACGACGCCGAACCGCACATTCTTCGTTAATCTGACCCATCTGCAGGAATCGCTTTGCTTTCACAGACCGCGGCAGAGGCCGACGAGCTGAGTTTGGCTTTGTTGATGCTAGCTAAGCCATCTGGCATGTTTGTGCGCTTAGCACGTGGTGTTTGAGATGCTGAATAGGACACAAAATTGAAATTGGATTGGAAGGTCGTGTTAGTAACATGTTCAGAAGCCAGAACAAACAATATACCACGTATTTTGATGATCGAATTGAATGTTCTAGGTGGCGTCGAGTGCGCCCACTCTGTTGGAGTATCATAGCGGAACTGTTGTCAACGCTCGAGTGGAGATCCGACCAGTTTGTACTGTTACCTGCGAGCAATGCCACGATGGGGGTGTCACGTTTTAGCTCGAAAATGTTGACCGGTTGGGTTCCTGAGCAACTACAGTACCGATTACTGGAGCCTGTAGTATGTGATACATTTATTGCAATAGCCTTCGCTTTTTAATACTAAGTAGTGTAGTGCATAGAACTATCGGTCAGGTTGCGGGAACTAACTTGTTCGGAGCCATACTTCGGGTGAGATATTGAGCTCCTCGTATGCGTAATACTCTGCGTTGTTTGTGCTGCTGCGTTAGCGGTTCTTGTATTTTCACTGTGTTCCAAAGCAATCGTGTCGGAATTGTTTCCATTGTCAAGCGATGCGCGTCGGCGAAACAAACTGTTAAGGTGGCTGGGTGGGTATGGGTTGGTGGGTACCTGGTTTGTTGATTCCGTCGGTTGGTGTGTGGGCTGGTTGGGTCCCACCACCAACACCACCCACCTCCAACATTCATTCAGTGTTTAGCGATGTCCGTCAGCGCTAAATCGAGGATATGATTGGTGTGTGTACGGATAGCGCACCCGTGGCTCGGTCGTGTAGATGCGGGGGGTCGTATATGTTGCTATTTCAAGAGTGACAATCGAGCAACTATGTCATAGCCTAGCAACTCAGGGGTGCGGGAGTGGGTTTTGAGGAGCCAAATGTTCGCCTCATGTTTTAGTTCGTGGAATAGGGATTTCCCCCAAATTCCCACATTTCTGCATATACATACGGCTCATCAGGATGGGCTAGTGTAATAGTATGGGCTTGGAAGGCCTCAATATAGATAATTGGTCCGTTTTCGTGTTTCTCGTATAGTATTCGTGTTCGGGGTAACTATAAGAATGGAAGGACAATGATGCCCTTCCTGGCCAGATGTCATCACGGCTCTGGGAATAAGTAAACAATTTTCTCCTACGCTTGATTCTACACGAAAGTGAGTAACACCCAGGGACATGCTTATTAGACGGACCTGCAGGGTCTACCACATTATGTGTATTTTTCATTTACTTCCATGGAAGTAAACAATTGCTTTCATGAAAGCTTTGTTTTTTTCTTTCCTGGAAGTAAACATTTACTTTCATGCAAGCAAATTTACTTCCATGAAAGTAAATTGACTTATGTGGAAACTTTCATGGAAGTAATCCGTATTTACTTCCATGGAAGAAAAAACACTTCCATGGTTCCGTACAACTTTCCGTTTGAAGAGGGCCTTCGGCCACTAGACAGGTCTAGTGTGGTTCCGCGCTGCGCGCTACACGGTTTTAATATCCCGTTCGTAATTGGTCCACGTTTTGGAAATCGGGATGGGCCCACTTTGGGTGGAACAGTGTATAAAATGGGAGAAGGGGGTGAGTCCATGTTCTCGCTTCCATGTTTTACTTCCATGGAAGTAAAAAATCATTTAGTTTCAATTCAATCGCGTGAAAGTAAGAAAACTATAATTATTACTTCCATGGATGTTAAAAACAACTTTCGTGGAAGTAAAATTTCGAAAGTAAAATTGCTTCCATGAAAGCAAAAAACTTTTCGTGGAGAATTTCATGGAAATAAACTCAAAAGTCAAATAATGTAATAGATCGGACCCGGTCTCCTGCACTATCGATTTTTTGTGGAAGTTGATGGAAGTTTCCATGAAAGCTTCCATCGCTTCCCTGGAAGCTTCCACCGCTTGCATGGAAGCTTCCGCCGCTTCCATGGAAGCGTCCGTGGAAGTGATCTAAGCTTTCATAGAAGCGAGGGAAGCTTCCATGAATTCACCCCTGGATGCCACTTGGTACACCGTCCCATCCAAAGTGGACTCATCCCAATTACCAAAACGTGGACCAATTACAAATGGGATATTAAACACCGTGTAGCACTCAGCACGGAACCACATTAGACCTGTCTATTGGTCGAAGGCCCTCTTCAAACGGCAACTTCCGTGGAAGCTGGAAGTTTCCGTGGAAGCTATGGAAGCTTCCATGGAAGCTATGAAATTTTCCATCACTTCCCCGGAAGCTTGTACCACTTCCACGGAAGCTTCCAAGTCTTCCATGGGAGCTTCACGACTTCCATGGGAGCTTCCACGACTTCCATGGAAGCCGTGGAAGCTTCCATGGAAGCTTCCGGCGACTTCCACGAAAAAACCAATAGTACACCAGACCCATCGGACCTGCAAGGGGATACTCTGCGTCCCACCCAGTCTTATAACAATTACCCGTTCTTTCGCCGAGCAAACACAAAAAAAAAAACGAAGAAAAGAACTCGTGTGGGTTTTAGTATTCTCACACCCGTGGGTCGGTCGTTTAGCCGCGGAAGGTTCGGTAAATCACTAAATTGAAAAAAGAAAAAAGAGTCAATCCCGTTCTTCCTCATGGTAAAAAACTAAAAACTAAGAAGAAATAGTTGTTTGGGTTTTAGTGTGCTGCTTTAGCAAAATCATAAGAAAACACGTAAGAACGTCGCCCAGGTGGGATTCAATCCCCAGCTTTGCATGCATGGAATCGAGCGCTCAAACCAAAGAATAAACCCCATCCTGCTGTGCTGCTGTACACACGTGACTATCCTGTATACTACTTAACAACGTAAAAAGCTGCTGTAAAATACCCCCTTTGTTTGTATGAACAACGTGCGCGTGGCTCCGTCATGTAAATGCGGGGGGTCGAGTATATCACTATAGCAAAAACAAAATCGAGCCAATACCCGTTTTTCTGCCCGGCAAACAATAAAAAACGAAGAAAAGTAAATGTGTGGGGTTTAGTACAGGCATGGAATCGAGCGCTCTTGCCAGCTAACCCAAAATAAAAGAGCGAATATTTTCTGCCTCCGGGAGACCAATTTTGCTAGTAATATTTCTTCATAAACATCACCACATCTCCACACAACAGCCAGGCCCTACTAGTGTTGTTTGCATGAGTGTGTACGCACAGTGATACTCTGGGTGTCCGTAGAGTCTACCCCTTCGTCTTGCTGCAATTTGTACTCGAAGAACAAGAACAATAATTGCTGTACTGTCTGTATGCGTCTGACCCACTCCGCGATGATCTACATTGTCTACCTTATTTAAGCACAGTTTGGCCTTGATGCCATGGTGGTTTTTCAGCAATCGCCATGGTGACTCCATGGCGACTCCATGGCGCTTTGAGCCCACCATGGCGGCACCATGGAGGCGCCATGGCGGCACCGTGGAGTCGCCATACACCCTCCGTGGTGAAATCATGGCGCCTCCATGGTACCGCCATGGCGAGTCTATGGCGGGCTGAGCCCACCATGGTTTTGAGTCCACCATGGCGATACAATTGAGGCGCCACGTAGACGCCATGGCGGTTTAAGCCCGCCATGACGGCCCCGTGGCGCCTCTATTGTATCGCCATGGCGACTCTATGACGCCTTGAGCCCGCCATGGAGGCACCATCGAGACACCGTCGGGGCACCATGCCGGTTTAAACCCGCCATGGCGGCACCATGGCGCCTCCATTGTGTCGCCATGGCGACTCCATGGCGTTTTGAGCCCGCCATGGCGATTCCGTGGCGCTTTTACCTCGCAATGGCGGCTCCATGGAGGCGCCATGGAGCCGCCATGGCGACTCCATGGCGCTTTGAGCCAGGTATGGCGGCATAATGGAGGCGCCATGACGACTCCAGGGCGCTTTGATCACGCCATGGCGGCATCATGGTGCCTCCATGGTGCCGCCAAGGCGACTCCACGGCGCCTTGAGCCCGCCATGGCGGTAACAATGGAGCGCCGTGCCGGCACCATGACAGTTTAAACCCGCCATGGCACCTCGATGGGGCCACCATGGCGGCTCCATGGCGCTTTGACCTCGCCATTGTCGCGCCATGAAGGTGCCATGGAGCCACCATAGAGCCGCCATGGCAGTTTGAGCCCGCCATGGCACCTCCATGGCGCTTCGACCCCGCCATGACGACTCCGTGGCGTCTTCATGGTGACGCCATGTCGACTCCATCGCGCTTTGAGCCCGCCATGGCGGCACCATGAAGGCGCCGTGGAGGCACCATGCCGGTTAAAACCCGCACCGGCGGCACCATGGAGCCGCCATGGAGCCGCCATGGCGGTTTAAGCCCGCCATGGCGACTCCATGGCGCTTCGACCTCGCCACGGCGGCTCCATGGCGCTCGAAACCCGCCGTTGCGACTCCATGGCGACTTCATGGTGGCGCCATGACGACTCCATGGTGCTTTGAGCCAGGTATGGCGGCATAATGGAGGCGCCATGGCGACTCCATGGCGCTTTGATCCCGCAATGGCGGCATCATGGTGCCTCCATGGTGCCGCCAAGGCGACTCCACGGCGCTTTGAGCCCGCCGTGGCGGTAACAATGGAGCGCCGTGCCGGCACCATGGCCGTTTAAACCCGCCATGGCGCCTCCATGGTGCCGCCATGGCGACTCCATGGCGCTTTGACCTCGCCATGGTGGTACCATGAAGGCGCCATGGAGCCACCATAGAGCCGCCATGGCGGTTTACGCCCGCCATGGCTCCTCCATGGCGCTTTGACCCCGCCATGGCGACTCCATGGCGTCTTCATGGTGGCGTCATGTCGACTACGTGGCGCTTTGAGCCCACCATGGCGGCACCATGGAGGCACCGTGGCGGCACCATGCCGGTTGAAACCCGCCATGGCGGTTTAAGCCCTCCATGGCGGTTAAAGCCCTCCATGGCGGCCCCATCGCGCCTCCATTGTATCGCCATGGCAGCTCCACGGCGCTTCGAGCCCGCCATGGCGTCTCCACGGTGGCGCCATGGCGACTCCATGGCGCTTTGAGCCCGCCATGGCGGCACCATGGAGGCGCCGTGACGTCACGTTGGTGACGCCATGGAGCCGCCATGGCGGGTTTGAACCGCCATGGTGCCGTCACGGTGCCTCCGTGGTGCCGCCATGGCGTGCTGAAAATGCCACGGAGTCGCCATGCCCGGTTCAAAACACCATGGCGGGATTAAACGGCCATGGTGTCGCCACGGTGCCTCCATGGTGCCGCCATGGCGGGCTCAAAGCGCCATGGTGTCACCGTGGAGACGCCATGGTGTCGCCATGGCGCCACCTTGGAGACGGCATGGAGTCGCCAAGACGGGTTCAAAGCGCCATGGTGCCATCATGGAGTCGCCATGGCGGGTTTAAACCGGTATGGTGCCGGGTCGGCGCTTCCATGGGACAGGCATGGCAGCTCAAAATGCCATGGATTCGTCATGGCGCCACGATGGAGGCGCCATGGTGGGCTCAAACTGCCATAGCGGGTCCATGGAGGCGCCACGGAGCCGCTATGGCCGGTTAAAACCACAATGGTGCCGTCACGACGTCTCCATCGTGCCGCCATGGCGGGCTCAAAGCGCCATGGACTCGCCGCGATGGCGTGTTTCCGCCGCCATGGTGCCGGTCGCCATGGCAGGCTCACACCGCCATGGCGGCTCCATGAAGGCGCCATGGGGCCGCCACGGTGCCGCCACGGCGCCTCCATGGTGCCGCCATGGCGGGTTCAGCTATGGAGTCGCCGCCATAGAAGCACCATGGAGCCACCATCGCGGGATCAAACCGCCACGGCGTCTCCATGAAGGCACCATGGAGCCATGGCGGGTTTAAACCGCCATGGTGCCGCCACAGCGCCTCCATGGTACCACCTTGGCGGGTTCAAAGCGCCATGGCGCCACCATGGAGACGCCACATGGAGTCGCCATGGCGGGTTCAAAGCACCATGGACTTGCCATGGCGCCTCCGTGGTGCCGCCATGGTGGGCTCAAAGCACCATAGAGTCGCCATGGCGCTACCATGGAGACGCCATGGAGTTGCCATGGCGGGTTTTAAGTGCCATGGCGCCACGATGGAGACACCATGGAGTCATCATGGCGCGTTCAGAGCGCCATGGACTCGCCATGGCGCCCCCATGGAGCCGCAATGGCGGGTTTAAGCAGCCATGGTGCCGCCACGGCGCCTCCATGGTGCCGCCATGGCGGGCTCAAAGCGCCATGGGGTCGTCGTGGAAACGTCATGGAGTTGACATGGAGTCGCCATTCAAACGCCATGGAGTCGCCGTGGAGACGTCATGGAGTCGCCATGGAGTCGCCATGGATTCGCCATGGATTCGCCATGGACCATTCGCCATGGAGGGTCCATGGCGAATCCATGGAGGATCCATGGCGAATGCGTGGCGTTGTGCCATCGTCATGTGAAAAAAAAATCGGATAACGTACATCGCGGGTTAGGGTTGGGGTTAGGTCGGGGCTCCGCCCCGACCCGCTCCCCGCCGCACCGCCTGTGAAGTGTGGCGACCTTTTTATCTTCTTGTGTTGCACGCGTTCTTGAGTGCATTCAATTCGCAATCCATACAACTATTTTCTACAACTAGGTGTTGCTTGCTGCTGCGTGTAGTGTGTACCGTGTCAGTGGTCAATCCTGCTGCAATTGGTAATGAATACTTGAGGAACAAGTACTCGCAGTGCTTGCTTCTACGTGAGGATCGTCTCCGTGCTGCTCCGTGTACGTTCTTTTTTAAGTTATGAAGAAAATATTGAGCGGCGTAATTTGTGTGGTCCCATTTGGCGTTACATTTCGGATGAGCATCATGGGGCATGGAATCATGGATCGTGGATGATGTGGACTCGGAATTCGGACTCACCCATGGCATGGCCCATGAACCATGAAAACACTACCACACGAAGATTGATTGTGCTTCGCACCAGAAACACGAACGACTGTCTGGCCCACTCCGCTTCCTGGCGATTCTGTTAAATCAATATTCCACACACACGCACACACAGGGTTGCCAGCTTGGCGGGGGGCACGGGTCGGAGCTGCGCCCCGACCCACTCTGCGCCCCGACCCACTCCCCGCCGCCTCGCCCGTGAAGTGTTGCACCAGGTAGCTACGAGTATATGCCCGGTATTTATTACGAGCTGGTTCAGGCATATCACCCCAAATTTCGTCAGTCACGGATGCCGCATGCAATAGCAGCTCCAATGTCACATATTTGGTATCATACTGACCGCCATGAACAGTGTGTGTGTGTGTGTGTGTTCTTCACATTAAACCTTCCTTTCTACCCGTCGACATCCAGCACACCCAGTGTCCGTGCCGATTCATCATCCTAAAAAGGTACCAGTTCTGTGGTCACAAAACCTCGACACAGAGATACTACGCTCAGTGCAGTAAGCAGAGCAGACAATACAATGCCATATACGACAGGCAAGACCTACCCTGCTAGCAATCCAGGTGCATGCAAGAGAAAAAAAGAGAAAAAAAAAAGAAAAAAGCGAAAAGGAAAAATAATAGAAAGTAAACATACTGAAGCAAATCAACAATCAAGCAACCAAACAAAAGCATGACAAAATGAAAAGAAAAAAAGTCTCGTGCTTATCCCAGATGAGATGCGACATCTAGTTAAAAGAAACCAAATGAAATGAAACGAAACGAAATGAAATGAAATGAACCGAAAAAAACAGTGCCAACAAAGCAAGACTAAGAACGACAGGAAAGGACGGGCAGCCAGAGCACACCAAAAGTACCTTCCAGCCAGCTGAGGCAGGTTTGTGCCGGTAGTACAGGCAGGTTCTACCAGCTAGTCGGTCTGGTACTGGTACCTACTCTGTTTGCCGTCTCTTTCCTGCTTTCGTCCGCCGCGGTTGGAAGAGGGTGACATCGCCAGTTTTTTCTTCAAGGACCTAAAACTGGCGCTACCGCCGAAAATGTGGCCCGACCAATCACAGGCCTTCAAAGAGGTCAACAATAGTCAGGCGTTTCCGTAGGAATACATTTTTTCCACCCCATTTTGTTTCTGAACGAGCCGCTTCCAGGTGGTCCAAGGCATGTTTGTACAAAGTTTCACGCAAAAAAATCGAAGATCTGACTGCGTATGATCAATATTAAGTCATATTTAACGACCAAAATCGATTATATACTGAAACTAAGTAATTACGAGGCAACGCCTATTTATTACACTTTTACCGCACAAAAGTCCAAATGTCCACGCTGTTTGGGGATAGATCCTGAAATTTGACCAACGTGTTTTATGCGCCCTACCCGAGCCTTTTACGAACGCTTCTTTTTTTTTCGCCAGATTGTATCTCTTAAGACCCAAATTTCCCCCCCCAAAAAAAAGAAACGAACAATATCTGGCGGAAAAAAAAAAAAAAAAAAACGTTAACGGCTCGGATAGGGGGTGCATAAAACACGTGTGCCAAATTTCAGGGTCTTATCTCCAAAAAACGGCGTGGACATTGGCTACAAAATAATTTTTGGGCGGTATGCTTGAACCAGCTTGTAATCATTTTCAGCTTTCGTACGTACGTGGTTCATACGTACCGCTATGGAAACTACAGACAGTAGCATTATACGGTTGTATAGGCCCTGGGCCCTACAGTAAGTCGAGCCCGAAACAACTTAGAATTGACGCGACCAAGAGCCGAGCCCAATGAAACAAAACAGATGAAACATTGAATTTGTGCGTGAGTAGCGACAGACTACTCGAGTGCCGGTTGGAGCGTTAGAGCCAAGTTCTATGTATCAGATCAACTATCGACTCGATGGTTGATTGGCGACAGATCAATTTTTTGGTTGAATAAAAGTAGTAGGGAGGGGGTCGTAAAAAAACGATGGAAGCAGACGTCAAAACAATGTTGAAAAGCAGGGGATTTGGGGATTTAAATTAATTGGCATGACAGCACCCAGTGCCTAGAATACGAAAGTGTTATACAGCTCCTTACGCTGCAGTTGGGTCGCATCCCCTGCCCCAGAAACCTATGATAGTCCAATAGGCTGACTGCTCCTCGTGACTGATGCTGTGATCGGCATTTTCTCGTCATGTGTTTACTATGATGGAGCATGTAGTCCAAAGGGCTTCATAGTAGAAGACAAGCAATCACATCAGAAACGCGCCAAAGGTTAGTCCCACCGAGGTCCAACTAAACAACAAGCAGACTCCTCAATTTCATTTTTTTTTTTTTCTCATCCCTTTTATTATCTTCGCCCTTCTTTTCTCTCTCCTTCCTATTAATAGTCGTAACTCAGATCTGGGGTCACAAAGTAGGCTCCTCTCCCTCCTCCCCCACTACGGGTCGATCCTTGCATTTTTATCGCGAGAAAACTTCAGCCCTTTCTTCCCTCGTCGGCTTGCATCGAATTGTGCCTACCCACGCTACTAGGCGCTCTCAGCAGTTGATTCCGTTTTTTTTTCGTATTGCAAATAAACTCAAAAGTTCGACCCATGTGGGACTCGATCCCCGGAAACAAGCTTTTAGAAGCGTTTGAGGGTACCACTAGACCATCGGGGCGACCGACGTCTTTGTGTCATGTAAAACTACAAACAGACTCCTCAATTGCAATGTATCATATGGCCCTATCAGCCATATGTTTCGAAGGCAGCAGCGCCCTTTTCAAGCATATCTAGGCTGGTACTGGCGTTCTGCATGTCGAAATCAAAGCTACAGCTGTACAGGGAGTGGCGAGGAACCACAGAACAACAAGAGGTCCGATATAGTCAGACATCTTTGTTTTGATATTTTGACAACGTACTCATATACTTACATACATAGCTCGTCAAATGCATCAAGTTGGGGTCACAGAAAATGCTTCCCCTTCCTCTATAAGTCCTGCCGCCCGACGGTGAGCAGGACAACGTGGCCGCGATACGTAATGGCATACAACTCCAACCGTTACGTCCAACCGAAGTTACTGCAGTGATCAGTGCGCTTCGCCTTTAAAAGCTTGGTCTGGGTTTCTCTGCACATGAGATTGGAGTTGGTCCTTCTGCTCCTGCAAGTTTGGGGGCATCGTCTTGTACACATCGTCAAACAAGGTGTCCGCCGCCGGTGGTGCTTTGCGCTCTGCCGTTTCGAGTGCCTGCGAGTGGGGTCGAATGCAGCACAAACGAACAGCTGAGGGGAGACGACAAGACTAGCTTTCGTGCCTGCGCATGGTTTTCCCGCAGTGAGCCGCGAACATATTTGACACGCGCAGATGCTTATAATAGCTTGACGCCTGCGCGTGACCTTTCCACATTAAAGTGCGAACATTTTTTCAAGCGCACAAGCATCCAGGAACGGTATAGCGTCGGCGACACGCACTTTGTCAGCGGCCGAGCTAAGTCGGCACCACCTCCGAACGTTCCGTCGCTGCAAACAAACCTGCGGAGCTTGGGTGACGAAGAAGAACACACACAGAGCGTGACGTGCTCCTTCTTCGTGTGCCACATATACCCCTACTTCGAAGAACTCCTGAAACGCAAAGGCAAGCATAGAGAAGCGCGCAAAAGGCATGAGGTGTCTCACCTTGAGCACGGAGATTCGTTCCTTGTCACGCAGGTTGCGGTCTTGGCCATCGTCCCACCAGCCTTTACCCTTCAGATACAAGAAGAATCGTCGAATCGGGTGCTTTTCCTTCCACTGATCCACCTAGGGAGGGGAGGGGGGGCGGGAGGGGGTACTCACTTGTTGCTTGCCCTTAGTCAGTTTACCATTCACCTCGCATCCCTTTTTTAAGCGGAGCATTGACCCTACTCCTAATAGAGACACCTCCAACATTTGGGCGCTCCTTAGGCTTTCTCCTTATATTACAAAGAAGCGTTTTGCCTAGCTTATGGCGGGGCCGTGAAAAAGATGGAAAAAGAGAGTACAGCGGGGGATTACATCGGGCATTTTCTTAGATGCCGGCAAGAACACGTGGAGTACCCAGAATGGCTGTCTCGAACGGACAGGATTGCGGGGTTGCGCCGTCCTACTAAAGAGTGTTTTCTGTGCGATAACGTAACCATTCTCTGATGAAGCGCTGCCGATTTTATTTTGCCGACGGGGGTGCGACGTCTGGTGCTGGAGGCCACGTATGATTTAGATAAGCCGACGCCATGCGGGGGGTACACGCCGGGATACTATCTGCAGTCGTCTAATAAATAAAACACAAGTAGACTAAACTGACACATGTATCGCAACTTTACAGACGGGGACAAGAGGGGGACTGGTCCGGTGCCACGCATCTAGACGCGAATAGCTAATTGTCGAAATTTGAATACATGTCCATCTGGTATGCGCGTTGAATGGTTGTGAAAAGACAAGTATGTCAACGCGGGAAATCCCCAGCCAGGAAGGCAGGTAAAACAACTAGACCAATTACAGCCCCATAGACTGGGTTGAGCACAACTGTGCAATCCCCCTACACTCGTTCCCAACATGAACCACAGCAGTGCAAATATTGCTGCTAGACACGGCACACAGTGGTCAACCCACTCAACCCCAACAAAACATGTCACAACTACACTCAGCCATCGTGCGCACGCCTGCCCTTACCTCCTCAGAGGTGCGGTAACGACTCCAGTCGTCCGAGGTTGAGTGGTGTCCCAAGCGGTACGTCATGGCTTCCATCAAGACCGGCTTGTTCAGAGCCAAGCAAAGCTTCCGAGCCTCGGCGGTGGCGGCATACATGGCGAGGGCGTCGTTTCCGTCGACCCTGACGCCGTGCATGCCATACCCCGGTGCGCGGGAAACGATACCATCGCCGCAGTACTGTTCTTCCACCGACGTGCTGCGGACAGAGAAGTGGGCGGGTGTCAAGACAAATCAACGTGGACGTTCTGCAGCAGGGGCAACCTATGTAGTGTGACCTGGCAGGATGGAAATAAAGTTTTAAAAAAACTTGGCGAAGGGCAGAGCTGGAATTGTGGAATTCCGGGGGGGGGGAGGTGTCCCACACGCCGGGATATCTATCTCCTGTGTTGGGCGGCCATAATCACAATTGCAATATGGGAAAGCACGTCCCACGCGCTGGAAGACTTATTTCCGATGTTGGAACAACCATAGTCCTATTGGAAACGATTATATCGATATTTATATTTCCCTGCTCTTGCTAAGGGGCCCGTGGTATCCTCACCTGATTGCGAAGCCATTGTTTCGGCAAATGAACAGTACAGGAACGTCCCTCGTTGCCGCCATCCCCAAGGCCGCATGGAAGTCCCCTTCGCTCGCAGCTCCCTCGCCAAAGTAACAAACCGCAATATTCTGGTCGCCAGACAGCTTCAAGGCATACCCCGCTCCCACTGCCTGCGGAATCTGAGTGCCGAGAGGCGATGACACCGTCTGCATGACAAAGGCACGAGCCGAACAGACACGGCGTGCAGGAACCGGGGGGCGTAAGGGAGGTGAATATCAATACTATCGACTAGCTCGTACTATACAGGCTCTTCCGATGCCTGCTGCCATGGACGTAGCGCTGAACTGAGGAACTGCAGTACGTACCAAGCACTTTTTACGTTGTATTGCATTATGTGTTAGATACCCAGCCTGCCATGGGATTCTGTGTCGGGATTTTCGTCTTAAAGCCGGTAGTTGGGTCAGGTATAGAGCTCCTATACTATAATCAAGTGGTTATCATTACCTCAGAAAAAGTACGTGCTACCCCTACACGTGTCTTCCTTTTGCAGTCGGACGTGATAGTACAGCAGTCGCTGGGCCACGTCCACAAGGGCCGCCCCATACATGAACTGGCGCCCAGCTTGTTGGGTACGCCTTCGGACGCAACACTAACCAATGTTATACGCGTACGGGATATACCTGCGTCACAAGCGATACAACGCGCTGAGGCTCTGAATGATAGAGACTTGCTTGCATGGGTGCAAGCACGCGGCGGAAAAAACTCACTTGGTAGTGCAGGTCTCTGGAGCCATAGTGCACCGGCATCTGTCTCCCTGCTCAGACGCAAGGGCAGCGACAACGCCAGTGGAATTATGTATGAAAAAGCGTTCAGTCCTACCAACAATGACCGCTCGCAATCCTTGACTGTCTACGGGAAACCCGGAAGTTCTACGCACAGCCGTAGATGATGTGACAGGTATTACCCGCAATGCCAAGTTAGCACGAGGAGAACGATATGACAGGAGCGGGGAGCACTCCACTACTGTTGGTAAAATTCTCGGAGTTCGCAAAATTGTGTAGGTAGCAAGCATGGTTTGGTTTGACTGGAGCATAAAATTATTGTAGGCACGACACGGCCCTCTGAGGTGCAGTAGTAGCTGCACTTGGAGAACCACCTTAATGTAATGAATCCACCGGTCCAAAACAACCCCAAAATGCTGCGGCATCATCCTAAAAACGTGAAGATAAGATGAGCAGATCGAGCCGGTGCTACCATACCGCAGACTTCAATAACGCTTCATAAAACCTCATTCAGGAAGGCTTTCAACACGGTCTACACTATGCCTCGTCGCCTGCGCGTACCGAAGACAAGAGCATGCAGGGTTATGGACGGGTACGAGTGCAAGTACACGACAAGTTCGGGATGGATCCGAACGGGCCTCCTGCAAGCCGAGACACACCCCACGCAAATTAAACCCACTCCTAATCTAAACTCGATTATTACGGCGGGGCATGCTGCGGAAACAAAAACGCTCTGGAAACCCTTCTACTTCGGAGCCACGTTCTGATTTCAACACCGTGGTGAACAAACATGCAACGACACCGGTCTTTTGGAGCGCGTCAAAGACAATTTTGGACTACCTTATAAAACAATATACAAGGTTCTACTCTTAGCGTATGGGGAGGTCAGGGACGGTCAGTCAAGCAGTCAAACCACGGTCTCTTAGTAGCACATTTGGTGGTGAACGCTCGGAGGACGGCCTCGGCGACTGTAGCCGTCACTACTGTAGTCGGTTTTCAGGCATAAATGCACCTTTGCCGAGGTCGCTGATGTTGCCCAGGCACTGGTCGGCAAAGGCCTGGAGGCGAAAGAACAAGAACGAGCAAGAACAAGAACGAGCAAGAACGAGACCGCACACGACGCCAAAGCAGGGGGTCGACGACGCTTAGATGGCGCACTCTTTTAAAATATGCTCAATATCTCAAACCTGAAACCGGTTAATAGCCCTCGCTTGTGCCGAGGGGTTAGCTTTTGGGGGCGGTGGGGGGTGCTTCAGGTATAAGACTGGTGGCAACAGCGCAACAACAGATCGCTGGTCGAAGCAACCTGCAACAGTCTCGACATGTTGTGGGTGGTGTCGTGTCCACCTGGGGTACGATATCGCCATAGTACACATGGCTTTCCATCTACAGCTAACTGTGCAGTGAATTGAACGGGTCCCCTTTATGATGCATGGGCAAAAAGTTAGAAAATTGCCCATGATCCGAAACGCGGTAGCGGGTGACGAGGAAGGGTCACCAATAAACACCAGTCAATTCGCAATGTTTTCATCGGCCTCAAGGGGGGCACTTGAACAATCGTGTCATTGTTCCATCTGTTTGATAACCTTCGTGTAGCGGTTTCTCCAAGTCTGTCACACGCGTGGATTCCTTTCAATTACCACAAAAGAGAGTGCCCACGACAATGGCCGCCTCGACAACTTCCAACATCACGCGGACAACGTAACAGCCGTCCTGCCGGCAACAGCTCACTCAGTCGACTCGACGGGGGTGAACTACAGCAGTCAAAACCCTCCTACCAAAGTATTACGTGCGCTGGGGGTTGCCAGCAGGTGTTTGAGTGAAAATCGATGCACGGAGCGTGTCGAAGGCAGTCTTATTTGGCACGCGCCTTTGTTTTGGTGTCAGTATATTAAATGGCGTAGCAAACATAAACAAAAGGGAGGAAATATGGGGAGTATTTTTTTTAATGGAAGAATTAAAAGTAGGCACATGTGCCAGACGGGAGCTTACAAGCGCCCGCAGCCTTTTATATCGACAACTCCAGTAGCCTCCCGTGCGTTGTATACTGTGACAGCTAAGCGCACGCCGTTGAAATCGGTATCAACAAGTTGCCACAGGCGTCGGTGACAAATGGCCAAGCCTGTGTTTACAGAGAGCACGACCAGGAGCTACACCAATGTAACAATACGCGGCTGATCGTCTTCAAAGACAGCACCAATGAACGTCTCTGGCGAGTGGATCAAGCAACATCCCAAGAGGCGATCACACATCCTAGCTATCAACCTCGCGACGTTCAGGCTCCCACATGTCGGTACGTAATACACCACAAAGCACCACAACTAAGGACAGCAACCATACCTGGTATGTGGCAGGGTGTGCTAACCTCGGTATAAACAACATGGCGTTTGTGTCTTCCATACGAAAGTTGAGCCAAACACTCTTTACTCCCAATTTCTCAAGGGTTGTCGCGTACAATTGTACCTGCATCCCAAAGTCTCGCCACATGAGAATGCCCGGCTCCCTGTATTGAGTGAAGGCCATGTCTTTCAGGTCCAGCGCCGCTGCTGCTCCCATTTGCAAAGCCTCTTCTCCGGCCGATTGCAGGTAGAACGACATGCGGCCCTATTGTGCGGAAACGCGCGAAATCGAGACGGGTTACCAGGGAGGAAACGGATCAAGGTATACATGTATATACCACCATCAAAAACTTACGAGCCAGCAGTGCACAGATAGGGCATTGGCCAGACTGCAGATCGTATTATATGTCGAAAACACGCCAAACTCTTACCACTCCAGTATGAAAAAATGCCTGCTGAGAGTGGCGCGTGCCGGTGTCTACTGTAGAATAGACAAGCAAGACTGCTTGCAATCGCAAGACGGCTTGTAATGTCATAGTGTGAATACAATAATGAAGGTGTGAGACAGAAGCTACAAAACGGAAATCGCGACGCAGAAGGAGCTGCTAAAATTTGAATCCTTCTAATCATGGCTCTGCATTTTAAACTTCGAAACGCTTGCTGCGAACGCGTCGCGGGCTACCGAAGAGCCTGACGCTTCGGGGAAGTCATTCAGTGCCCCACCGCCGGCCATTCCATGATCAAGCCGCGCTTTATCTCCGGCCGGGCAAGCCCAGACGTCTCACTCATAGGCATGGCAGGGTGGGGGACTGGCAGTCATGTCGCATAGTGATAAGGAGTAGTAACACCGGAAACCAACAGTGGACAAAGCGTCGCCGTAGAGTGCTCCAATTATGTTCACGACGAGGATGGGTCAACAACTGTCTGGCTTTACAGGCACATTTGGGGCGTGCGAACGAAAAACTCGCCTGGTCCCGGAAAATATATGACGGCAACCTGGAATATATTTCACCCAAGGTGCACGGTTTCGGGGCGGCCTCCGTCGTGTTCAACACACTCGCTGGTGTCGTTACCGCCGCTGTCGCGGGTGCAGGCAGACTGTGTCGTGGTTCGCGCGGGAGCACTCACCGCGCGCATCCGAAAGGGGTGCCGTGCTAATAAAAATAGTGCTGGGTATTTTATTCGCCGCGGCGCCAAGACCGCACCTGTCTCTGTGCGTTGTAGAAGATGTCGTCCATGGCTTCAAGGCGAATCATATTCCCGTACATCTTTAGAGCAACCTCCTGGCTGAGCTCAGGTTCCACCGCATCAGCCCGCACGCTTCCATCGTCATCCAGCACTCGGAACACCGGCCAAATCTTCCGCCAATCACAGCAGCAGAGACGAGACGACATGAGAAGGCACCAGTAGGCACGATAAGAGAACGTGTGCAGAACATGAATATATTAGGCAAGATAACGTTGTACCGTACCAAGAGTGGTGGGGCTGAGCGGTGGGATGCTTCCATCTACAACGGTGCAAGTCGGGAATGGGTGTGTGACGGTGCCGCAGCAATGGCTCTGGTTCTCACCCGGGGCCGATAAGCACAAAACAGCTAACCGGTTGGATGGACAGCCACGGTTACGCTCACGCAACATCAATAACCAATAAAAGTGCACACACGCTACGGGAGAAGAACACTACTGTCCTCGGAAACTGCCGCTGCTATAAATAACCGTGGTGTAACGTCCTCCATTCACAGAATATTGAAACAATAAACGGTACGCCCTCTCGCACCGTACGGGATGCGACAGCCGTAGTGATGTGACGAACAGGAGAGTTGCGAGAGGTGTTAACCGTCACCTGTTACTACACACCATGCTCGAAGCCAAAAGGGTGACAGTGGGAATAGCCTCCCCGCATTCCAGGGTCTCACCGGCGCTTTCGAGGGATCCGCGATGTGGAGACGTGAGGTGAAGGGCATCTCGGCCCCTCCCGCGTACACCCCACTTTTGGTTGGACCAGGAGCGCCTGTCTTGGCCGCCGTACCAACCTGGTCAATCACAGCATCGCCCTTTGGCGGCGTCGTACTCTTACTCGTGCTTGCGCTCCGCGTGTTAACTTCGCTCAGACCTCGGGGAGGTGTCGATCGAGGCACCCGGCATAATGAAAAGCGCTTGGGAAAGCGGCATCCCGCCAAGCGCATGACCTGCTGCAAGCGGTTTTAAAATGGCACAAACAGTGGCGTCAACACGAGTTACTTTTTAGTGCGAGCGGACGACTGGAAAAATGCACATCGACTTCTCACGTTTCCGCACGAAAATCGTCAAACCTACGACCCTTCCTCTCGACTGCTGCTGCTGCTGTGTAAAGTGCAAAGGGGTCTACGGTTTAAACGTATACGAGTACACGTACACTTCCAAGTACATCTATTTATTGATTTCAGCGTTTCAGCGTATGCGTTGCCCGTGTCAACTTTCCGCCGTGAGAGGACGCATATCTGATGTGCTCTGTCATGCTCTGTGATAGCGTTGGACAAGCTCAGCATGTACAGGCTACAGCAACAGCATTGTTAATACTCGTGTAGTCCATTCGTTTGGTCGGTGCATAACGGCGGTCCAGCAAACAAAAATGTTTTGCTTGAACCCACCCGAACGATTCGGAAAGAGCAGCGCCGCCATTGATGAAGTAAGATGCTGTTCCCAGAGCTAGAGCTGCATAAAAACATCATCGTGAGCTTTCCATTCTGCTGCTGGTGGTAGAGTCAGTGCACGCAAAACTATTTCCCGGTGCACCGCGACCCCTACACCAGCAAGTTCCAGTAAATCAGTTGTACCTTGCAGCATCACAGCTCAAAGGGGGGGGGCAAAATAAGCGCTTCCGCCATTGCAAATTGCAGCAATTTCTTTCATACGAACCTGGTATGATACAACAGTAGATACTGGTAAACTGGGAACAGCCTAAAATTGCGCAGGAAGAGGCTGCTAATGCGAAAATGGCGCACGACTTTCTTCCCGCTCGTGACAGGGGGGGGGGGGGTCTATTGCAGAGGTCATGTGTCGGGCCATGGTGCACACTTCACAGGTGCAAATGCCAATGGGTCAATCGGGCTTCGTAGCTTATGCCTACCAGGCACGTGTGATAGCAGGTGCCTGGTACTAATATACAGTATGTAGTACAGGATAATATCAGTCGCGCTCGAGTGAAACGATTCTACGACCATTATTATCTCGGCTTCTACAGCAGCACTTAACAGCCAGATCGCAGCAAACTCGTATACGCAGCAGCAGGTCCTGGTCAATATCACGTAGAGTATATACCCTCACACAAAGCCTACCAGGTACTAGTAGCAAAACAACCAGTCGGCAGTTATGGCCTATGTCGGGCACTCTTATGCTGCTGTATTTTCATATAATATGATAGCACACGAAACAACTACGCGTAGCCTTGTGGGCGGGTCGAGCACCAGAAGCAGTGCAACAAAAGCGAAAAGTGCAATTGTAGTGAAGTCACGCAGTCCTGCATTCAGAATTGCAGCAACAGCGTATGATAGCGACACAGCAACCTGACGTTGCAGCAACAGAGTGCAGCGAAGCAGTCCGATACTGCAGCAACAGAGCGCAGCGAAGCAATGCAACTAAGCAGTACAGCATTAACATTGCAGAAACAGCATTATTAGACTCATGCTGACAACAAACAGTCCTGCATTGCAGCAAGAGAGTTCAGCGAAGCAGTACATGATGGCAGCAGCAGTGCATCACAGCAAAACAAAAACTCCACACCCCCATATGGGAGGCGGGGAAGCCGCACCTCTGTATGGTTATATAGGTTATGCCTTGGTACGATGCCAGGACTCTGCTTCTAAACACCCTGCTCCCGGTTAGCACGCTGATCCCACGCCAACCTGATCCCAATCGAACCTGAGCCCTCCAAACTGGCCCTGGAAATATACTTAAGCCGCCGGCGAGGCCCACCAAAACCCGTATCTCACAAAACCACCAGAACAAGAGCGAATAATAGAAACACAAAACACGTAACTAGGGCTAGGGTCAGGGGTTTTGGTGGGGCCTGCTGGCTGCTAGATATAGACTGAGGTTCAGTTTGGGGAGTTTAGCTTAGGGTGGGATCTGGTCGGCGTGGGATCAGGGTGCCAACCTGGAGTAGGGTGTTCAGAAGCAGAGTCTGTAATCTAATAAATGCAGGCGAAAAACAAATGGCACCCTTTGCGCGCCTAGTTTTCCTTATTGGACTGCGCCAAACGAAGGTCGTAGATGGTGATCCATACTGAATGTACAACTACAGCAATGCAGTTCATTAGATGGCGGCTAACGGACTTGCTAAATATGATTGTTCCTATCGGGTGAGGTCCACTGGCTTCACGACTCCCAGCCAACAACGGCGTACCCGAAGTTGGGGTTCCGGGGGATAACCATAATGATCCCCGATTCCTTGTTGGAGATGTACGAAGTATGGAAGAATCTGTGATTCGGCGATGGAGCCGTATCCTCCCATGTACAAGCAGTAGCGTTGGTATCATGAACCCCAGCCAATCAGCAATCAGCCAATGGGGCTGAGGTCTCCACACCGTGCGGGCCGGTATCGTCGCGGTATCGTCCCGGGGGATCGCCGTTTTCTCACCCGATTCGATGGAGTTATAGATGTATGGAATAATTTATGATACGGAAATGGCACCTTATCCTCGCCGGATACCGTTGGCCTCGTGAACCCGAGCCAATCAGCGATCAGCCAGTAGGGTTAGGGTTTGCACACCGTGTGGGGCGGTTTCGTTCCGGGGGGTCACCGTTTTCGTCCTCTGTTCGTCGGTTCGTCGGAGTTGTATCATAGATGTACGGTAATATTTATGAACTGGGGACGGGACCCTTTCCTCCCCGGATGCGGCGGAATTGGGCATTGCCCCGAGGGGAACTCTCGCCGCTCCCCCGACGCCTCCCCCATTGATTGAAGGCGGGCGGGGGGGGGGGCTCAGCCAATGGCGTGTCCGGAAAATCAGGGCCCGGAAAACGCTGGATTGAAAAGCATCTGCCTGTACTGCAATACCTTGGTACTGCTGTACATATGCTCTGCTTACTGCACTGAGCGTAGTATCTCTGTGTCGTAGTTTTGTGACCACAGAACTGGTACCTTTTTAGGATGAAGAATCGGCACGGACACTGGGTGTGCTGGATGTCGACGGGTAGAAAGGAAGGTTTAATGTGAAGAACACACACACATATCTGGTGCCTGGTGACAATTTGGGGGTACGAGTTATTTCACCCCATATGGAAGTACGGAGTTTTTCACATCGAAGCAGTCTTCGTAAGAAGCATGGCGGCAAAAGGCAACAAACACCAGTACTCGTACTCGTACATAGTGTGCAGCGAAGCAGTTCAGCACCAACATTGCAACAGCAAATAGATATAGATAAAATGAGCATTGACCACTCAGGTGATCTTGGACCTGTTCGGCTCTGACTTCGCTTTAGACCGGACTCGCACTCGGGACCCGTTTTGAAGGCCTCGCGTTGGCTTTCTCGCCCGCTCTTCTCGAGGGTCGCCCCCCTCAGCCTCCGCCCGTGACTTTCCGCCCGCGCGCACTCTCGAGTCAAGCGCCGCCGCCGAGCGCAGCGACCTCGAAGTGCGTGGATCTTGAGGAGATATCTCGGCTTTACTGGCCGCTGAGGATGATATGCGTGGTGCTGTTGCTGCTGAGAGAGATATTTGTGGTGCGAGTCTCAACTCAAAATATCTCGCCTCAATTAAAAACTCAAAGATCCACGGATGAATGAAAACTGATTTTTTTTTCGGGTGGATTCAGTACAACAGAGTACTGTAGCTTATTTTTCAGCGTAGATATTACTGCTGTGCCTGGCTGTAATACGTACAAGAACAAACAGCAGTACGTAAGAGTAGTACCAGGTACGAGTACTGTATGTACGACGTAGCGAGTAGCTGGTGTGTATAGTATTGCTGAGTGCTGTTGTGTAGTACGTACTGCTGTACAGCAGTACGACTGTTTGTTGTAGTGTACAGTGCTAGATACGAGTCTGCTCAGACACACGAGAGTCAGAGAACAATTGAGATTTCCCCCCCGTTGCCTCGACTTCGCATATCCATGCGGAACCGCTTGCTCGGCACGGAGTGTTTTTGCCGCACGTGCCAAAACTGAAACTGAGCCCGCCACCGGGACCTCGACTGGTGCATTTCTGACAGAGACTGAGAATGAAGTTGCGAACTGAGTATCAGCAATTACAGCAGTAGTACTCGTAGCGTTTCCTTCTTCCTGCAATAACACCTGGCATTGCCTTGATTCTGCACGTAGTATGTGTCAGATGTCAAAACACGAGCGAGCGCCATCAGATTGTTGTTGTCGTAAATCTCACAAACTATCCTGATGACTGAGACTATCCAGGGAACACCGAATGCGACTGATTGCCTTTCTGAGACTGACTGTTGAGACTGAGAAATGAGGTTGCGAACTGAATATTCCCTTCTCCCTGCAACCCTTGGCATTGCCTTGATTCTGCACGTGGGCGTCAGGTATCGAAATACGAGCGAGCGCCATCACACTGTCGTAAATAGCAAGGATGGTACCAAATAACTACAGCAGTAATGTACCACAGGTATATGTCCTATCCGAAGCATGGGTGCCGGCGAATGCCGGCACCCATGCGGAGCCCTTGTACAACATTGCAATGCAACATTGCAAGCAGCAGACTGCAGCAAACAGCAATCCAACATCGGAGTCACAGAGTGCAGCGAAGCAGTCCAGCATTGCATCAGCAACAGACACATATTCTAGCATTGCGCCAACAGCAGTAATTACGCGTAGTGCAGCGAAGCAGCCTACCACGTATATTATTTGCATTACGCGGTACAGAGTGCACCGCCGTGAACAACGAAGCAGTCCAGAACACTGCAACGAGCAACGAAGCACTACAACAGCCTTGCAGCAACAGAGTGCAGCGAAGAAATCCAACGTCGCAGCAGCAACGTATCGAAGCAGTCCCACACTAAATCAGCAGTAGTCCAACACTGCAGCAACAGGGTGCAGCAGCAGCGCACCGAAGCAGTCGAACGTGAGAGCAGCAGTGCATCGAAGCAGTCCAACATTGGAGCAGCAGCAGCAGCTGCAGCATGCTGTAGCAGCAGAAGCAGAAGCAGCGTAAAGGAACAAAGTGTAACGTTGAAGGCTCAGTTTCCAAGAGCTGAATCTACCCTAACACGTAAAAAGCAGCCAATCAGCCACGTTCAGATAGCTTCAGCACTCAACAAAGTCGGTCCTTGGGGCTTAGGTGTACCTAACGCGATCACACCTGCGCGCCGATCGCCATCCTGTGCAGATACCGGTACGTATGGATTCGCCCATCTTGACGTCTTCACGTCAGTGGTTGTCCCCGGTTCCTGGGTGAAAAACGCCTTTCCAAGCTTCATTAAACCTTTTTTCAAACTGCTTCAGCACAGCAGGTGCTTCAGCTCGAGCTCGCGACCAGACGGCATGGGGGATGGCGCGACACTCCAGGAGATCGATACAGGAGCCAACGCGTGCAGCGTAGAATGGTGTCCGATTGCCGGCTTGGAAAGCTACGTCGCGTGTTCCACCTATCTACTAGCAGCCGGCGAGCAGGACGATGTCACTAATGATACGGAACAAGAAGGCAGCAGCAAGCCTCATGTTGCAGATACGGCGTGCACCCCGGTAGGTACTCTCAGCGCAACTGGCGCAGCTTCTGATGAGGAGTTATCGCAGCAACACGCTGGTGCCGGACAAAAAAGATCGGGGAGTATCGTGATACACAAGGTGAGAGATGCGTGATCATTGCCACTAGGTTGCCCCTGGAAGTTTGGTTGACGATACTGTTGATCGAGGATGGCACAGCAGCCGGAATGTACTGCTTTACCAGGCCTGGTACTCGTACGGTGTCGTATATAGCACAGCAGCACAGCAGTCAGCAGTGTAGTACGAGTACTCGCGTCATGTGCACGTAGTCTAAGTGTCATACGAATGATGCAGTACGCACCGCGCACGTACAGCATTCGGCTACGTAGGGCGCCTATGCCGGTAAGCTGGTACAGCAGTACTCTGCTGTACCCGGTACAGTTACAGCAGTAATACTGGTACTCGTACTGCTGTTGTACGTACAGAAAAATTGCAGAAATCACTTACGTACGAGTACAGCAGCAGTACTTTGCTGTGCAGCGGCAACTACAAGCTGTGCAGTACACTTCCGGCCCTCTCATAAGAAAGTGCCCCACAATACAGCTGACGTATTTATAATAATTTTATTTAATAAATTCAGCCTAAACATTACGGGGGAAATACGAAAGTCGACAGCTATTATACTGAAGTTAGTGTGGGACACACCCCTTTCTCAAATAGGAAAGTCAGCCTAAGCCCGATTTCTGGTTTCTTATGAGCGGGCCGGTACTGTACTCAACTCGTAGTTTACGAACTGCTGCCGTATGTATTATATATTAAATAAAATTATTATAAATACGTCAGCTGTGAGTTCAACCGATTGAATAGTAGATACTCAACTTTGCGAGCTGCGTAGAATTTTTGTTCTATGTGTTATTTGTGGTATTGGTGTAGGCTTCGTGATGTACTAGGAATACAAGGGGCTTCGCCGCGCGCGGGTGACGCCCGCCTGCGGGCTAGCGCGCAATGCCCGTAACGGCGAGGAGTAGCCTACTGAGGTAGATTAGTAGCTAAGCTTAGGGCGAAACAAGCGACTCTGTACTGCCAAGGGGTGACAGCAGTTAGTACATGACACCTTAATAATGAAAAACACTCACAAACGGAGGCTAGGTTTTATTTACATGAGAGAGAGGATGCGTTTTAACTAGCTTCAATAACGGCTTCCGAATTTCTTATTTTTGTAAAATATCACCCTATGTACTGAGGTTTATGATACGTACGTACGTACGTACGTACGTACGTACGGTATATGCATGTACGATAGTAGTAGCTGCGTGTAAAAAAAAAGAGCGTGTGTGTTTTGTATGTGCGCTCTCCATCACCATATTTCTTGGTAACGTTGCTGCAGCGCCACGCCCGCATGTCCACGCCGTGAGCACACGCGAGGCCCTGCCCGGTACTATATCCCAGGCCACACACCGACCTATCGTACTGTGAATACCACGCACGCATGAATACTGTACAGATTATCATCGCTATATTAAAATTACCTGGTATATGATACTCTGTTACTGCTTTGCAGCGCACTTGGTACTCGTCTTACATATAGTACGTAGTACGTGTATATCAGCAGTAAAAGAATACTGTACAGATATCATCGCATATTAAAAATTACCTGGTATGTGATACTCTGTTACTGCTTGCAGCGGCACTGGTACTCGTACATATAGTCTGTAGTACGTGTATATCAGCAGTAAAAGAATACTGTATGTACAGATATCATCGCATATTAAAAATTACCTGGTATATGATACTCTGTTACTGCTTGCCAGCGGTATGGTACTCGTACATATAGTACGTAGTACGTGTATATCAGCAGTAAAAGGAGCCGGTACAATAAAATTCCGGGTTGGTCGTCTACATTAAAAAAACGGAATCTTGCATAGTGCCGTTTTCGTGTAGAACAAAAAATCAGTCTACTGGTTGGTATGGCATGTGCACGTGACTAAAAGGGCATGGAATCCTGGAAAAATCGCAGCCCCCGTGAGACATGAGTTGGGCACGGCCGAGACCGCCCTTGGCAGAGTAGGCAGAGCAGGGGTCGGCGAGCACGATGAGGGAATCTTTGATTATGCATGTACAGCAGTAGCTGCGTGTAAAAAAAAAGAGCGTGTGTGTTTTGTATGTGCGGCTCTCACATATTCTTGATAAACGTCTGCTGCAGCGCCCACCCGCCCGCATGTCCACGCGCGGAGCGCACGCGAGGCCTCGTCGGTACTATATCCAGGCACACACACGACCACTGTCATCACTGCTGATACCAACCACGTTATGAATACTGTACAGATATCATCGCATATTAAAAATTACCTGGTATATGATACTCTGTTACTGCTTGCAGCGGTACTGGTACTCGTACATATAGTACGTAGTACGTGTATATCAGCAGTAAAAGGAGCCGGTACGATAAAATTCCGGGTTGGTCGTCTACATAAAAAAAACGGAATCTTGAATAATGCGGTTTGCGTGTAGAACAAAAAAGCATGTACTGGCTGGTATGGTATGTGCACGTGACAAAAAGGGCATGGAATCCTGGAAAAATCGCAGCCCCGTGAGACATGAGTTGGGCACGGCCGAGACCGCCCTTGGCAGAGTAGGCAGAGCAGGGGTCGGCGAGCACGATGAGGGAGTTGCGTGTCGCCGGGTGGACATCATCGCCAGTTATCGCGAAAATGGCAAAAATCTACGTCTAAGAAAAGCTGTCGAGCTCTCTCCGAGCAGCAGCCGCAATTTTGTACATGTATTTATACGTATACGAGTACGTACAGCTTGATGGTGTCGTCAGGATGTTAACCCCTTAAGAACTGGTCCCACTTATTTGGGGACAAACTACTTGGAATTAGTGTGGTATTTTTGGTTTCAGTTAACGTGCACCAAGAAAAGGCCAGCACTTTGGCACACACCGCCTGTTCTCCGGTTGTCACACGTGAGCCACCAGGTATTTGCTGCTTGTGCTTGTCTACTTGACGGACAGGTTTCGGCTCGGTGGGCTGCTCAGTAGACCAATAAAATAGTACAATAATAGTACATACCAGGTATCGGTACCGATACATTTACCGTGTCATACCTGGTATCGGGTATTGCTCATCAATCATCAATTTCTGGGTAGACTCTGATGTACTCGTACTACTGTACCGGTAAAGCTTCGAGGTGCAGTTCAAACGTACTGATGCTCCGGCGCGTGGTCTGCGTCTACTGGTGGTTTTTTTCACGTCCATACCTACACTTTTAATGTCTGGTTAGACTACGCGGATGTACGCGGGTACCGGTAGTGTACAATACTGCTGTTCTTCTGCGTACTTGTACTCGTATAACATATGTCTGACGGTGGGCAGAGCTCTGTCTGCCTGCATCTACTGTACCTGGTAAGTGCCCGCTACCCGTCGTCCGTCGCGCATGATGGAAACGCATTTGCTGCTCGCTCCCCGCTCCCCGTTCCCTGTTCCCTCCCAACACTCCGACCAGCTAGTTCGCGACTCGCCAGCAACAGCCGCAGGCAATCAAGCGCCGCCGGATGGCTTTCTCGAGGAAGCTGCCACAGCGTCGCTCGACGGGGGGGTCTTGGATGCGAAGTGGTCACAGCACCCGGCGGACGACGGTTCTGCGGTGCTGGCGTGCGCGACATCTACGGGACGCCTTGTTTTGTACTCTCTGCGCAATGTCGACGGCGTGGTTGAGGAGCGCGCGAAGCTGCGGCAGGTGGCTTCGAGCGACGCCGACGACAGCTTGCTCCTGTCTCTGGACTGGAGTCGGGGGACCGTTACGAGCGCCAAGGTGCTGCATGCTGTGTGACGGTTGCGGCTGTGTGGCCAGGGTGCTTGATTGGGTGGATTGGGATAAATGAGCAGGGATTCTCCTTAGCAGCGTTGGTTTGATGGCTAAATTCAAGGTCCTCGCCATTTAATATGTGCTAAGACCAACCTTTTAAGACGTATCTTAGACCGAACGTTATGCTACCGCTTTGTAGCTCTTTTTCCTTCCTGACATTTAGTTCGCCACCCAAAGCTAAAGGCTGTGCAACAGCAGTGCGTATGGTAAAAAAAAAGTATCCTGATGTGTTCAAAATGTTGTACGTATCGTTTTCGTATATCATACCCGTTATACGCACGCGCACAAACTATATGTATCGGTTTCGTATATAGTACCCAGGGCATATATTATCGTATGCACATATTGCGGAACAATACAATGCGGCAACAAGATGGTGGCATATTGTCCTCGCCAGGCCGTTTCCTATGCGGTTCAGATTTCGAGCTTCGCAGTTTGACAAGATCGCATTTTTAGCTGTGGAGTTCGCAAATCGAAACAGTCCTCCTAAGCGAAAACATCGGATTTATTTTGCGTGCAGAGACTCGAGCAAACGGCGAGACCAACTGTTGTTGTGGTTTGGCGCCGCGAAGCGACGCGCCGAGTGCGCTGCACTGAGCGTAGGACCCAAGCGTCCGAACCCACGCTGACTGCCTCTGGTCAGGCGGCGAAGAGACTTGCCGATCGCGCTCGAGTCAACCTGTCTTGGTACTTTGTATTTTAGCACAATGAAGCATCCGAGCCCAGCAAGCTGACTGGCTGACTGGCTGCTGCTGCTGCTGCTGCTGCTGCTGCGGCTGCTGCTGCTGCTGCTGCTGCTGTTGTCTACGAGTACGTATCCACGGAGAGGGGCGCGCCAAGGGCGCTTCTCTGCGTCTCTAGGCCCGAGCCCGTGGCAGCCGACTGTAGTCTAGCGACGGAGAGACGCGCCGACCGCCGACTGCGCGTCGGGCGCGAAGCAACGTCGCTGTGTCACCGTCCAACTCACCTGCTTGCTTGCGTAGACAACATCCTGAATTTAGAGATGATGACATTTGCCGATTTGAAAATCTGATGGCCCAAGTCGTCAGATTTTGGCAAGTCGTCGGATTTTGGGCCAAAATCTGACGACTTGGGCCATAGGATTCTCAAATCGATACGTTTCCGGTCAGATTTTGCACAATCGGACTGCATAAGCAGATGCTTTCATTTCTTTAGATCGAAAAATACAAATCTGAAGCTCGAAATCGAACCGCACAGGAAACGGCCTCAAGGGTGAGATATTGGCGAGACACCCTTTTTTGTTGGATTTTCTATCTTGGGAGCATAGTGGACCTACAGAGTACATTGGTCTCCATACGGGATGTACACACATTTTATTTGGCACCATGTTGCTGAGATGGACATGAACGAGCCGCAAAGTGGTCCCATAACGTTTGGTCTTAAAAATCGTCTCCATCTGTTTCCCAAAGAGAGGCCTGTCGTATTCGCTGTATGGCGGCTTAGCACGTCTTAGAGTCGTCTTAGAAAATACTTGGCGCAGCTTAGCACGTCTTAGGTGATCGTGACGACCGAAGCGAACTTCGGGAATGTAGTGGGAACAGCGGCAGTAGGATCGATGACTCCAAGTTGCGTTTCTCGAACGTGTTTCTTAGTGTCTCCCGGAGTTCCCCTGGAGACAAACCAACCCTGTGCCCCAGATTTTCGCAGATGACATTTTCATTTAATTTTATTTTCGAATTTGGAGATCGCAACCTCACCACACAGCAGTACACAGAACACCCCCATCTCGCCACAACCAAACCTCATGCCACACGGCATACACCATTGCACCTTCCCAGCACACCGACCCAGTACAGCAGTAGCACTGGTTCTACAAAGTAGACGTACTGGTTCCACTCTTCTTCCATAATGACTACGGCGCTGGCGGCGTCGGCACCGACCGCGGCGTCCTCTTTCCCGACGCACACGATGGACGGCACTCCGATGCTTTATGTTTGCTATTAATAATCGAAAAAGGGTCCGGTTTGACTGTATTCTCAAAATCGCATGAGCAAAACTCTACCAGGTAGACTATAATAGAATCGTATTTCATCGGAAAAGACAGCTCTCGACGAGCGACACTCCAGCCATTGCGACGAAAACCAGGCCAGCTGTTAGAATTGCTGCTTTGCCTACCCTGTCATTGACTGCACCGATGAATCATCGATTCCTTAGCCTGACTATTGGCTCGCTGCGCTCATCTTAAACTGTTGGGCCTAGTACGCGTATACCGTAGTATATTCTGGTCCCAGGTATTATATTATGCAATACTTGGTAGGCAACACTGCTGCTACGAGTACGTATATAGAACGGGAAGTATTGCCGTTGCACCTGACGTGACACTTCCGTTCGGCTCGACCTGGTTGTACGCACAAACACGCACCTAAATCTTAATTGAGGCGCCAGAATGCAAAGGTTCTGCGTTCGGCGCAAGCTCTTCCGGAGAACAATAGAGCAAGGAGCTTCCCGCCGGGTGTGCGTCGAGTGCTTTGTGAGGACTATGTTCGTAGCTCGGTAACGTGTTTATTTTGACCCCGACAGCTCAAAGAATGATCCGTGGAACGTTATGCTGTATTCTAGTTGGGGGCACGTGGTGACACTCTTGTCACAGGTCAACTATTGACAATTAGGTAGTTCTCGAACATCACACCTCGCATCCGTTCAAAGCGGGACGAACCGATGCAAGTGTGCATGCATGCTGACCGTCGGTACGTATACTTGTAGTAGTCGTGGCCCTATTTCAACGATGCCCGTTCACAAAAACAACGGAAATTTGACAAGTTCTACCGGACTCTATACCGATTGTTTTTTTGTTATCCTGTACGCGTGTAGCTTCGAGGGGTTGGCATGATCGCCTTCCAAGGATCCCCCATATACCATGGCATCGCTGTCTGGCTTGGTCTGCTCAAGCGAACCCAATGACTTAAGACCTCCTATTGTCGCCGAGTTTTCGTAGATCATGGTGAACCAGTCCGACGAAACGCGGCCTCGTTTTCTGAGCGGGACTGCTCAACCGAAACCCGATGGCTTACGACCTGCGTTTGTCGCTGAACTCCCGCAGATAGTAGTGAGCCAGTCGGACGGCAGGCTGGCCATCTGGCGCCTAAACCCTGCAGGCGGCGCCCCCGTCCAAGCGGTGAGTCCCTGGCACGCCCACAGCCTACGCGGAGGGATACCGACTGAGGCATGGATCTCTTTTTTCCGAAGAGGGTCGGAAGGGGACGACGGATCGTTCGTCGTATCTGGAGCTGACGATGGCCTGATGAAAGGGTGGGATGCAAGGGTGGGTGGAGCGGGCCCAGCATCGCCTGCCTTTGTCTGCAAGGAGCATGGAGCGGGGGTGACTGCGGGGCAGTGGCACCCAACTCGTCAGCATACCTTCGCCAGGTGTGTTCGTAGTTTGCCACGTTTCGGAGCAGGGAAGGCCCTTGCCCAATTGGCCGTACACCGTGCGTGTGGCGACATCAATCAGTATGTCATTATGTCATTATGTCAACCCACAGTCGTGGTTTGATGATATATTCATCATGTTTTGGTTTTTGTGGGCATCTAGCTGGACGGGCGTAATTTGTTTTCGCCATATCCATTTTCCGTGTGATATGTAGACCTTAACTTCCTTAAAATGCCATGTTACCGTGGCTGCTGTTCCTGCGCTAACTCCTCTACCGGCTGAATGCTGCCTGCTGTGAAAGCTGGTGCAATAGATCCGCGGCACATTGTCGATGAATTATCGGTGATTGCAGTGCCGCATTGCACTGTGAGCGTCCGGGTGAAGAACGGCGTAGTGTAATCTCGGGTGGGCGACACCAAAGGCGTGTGCTGAGCTCCGTGTGTTGATAGGTTGCACCAAGGCATCTTTTTCGCTTTTTTATCAGTGATGACGACGCGGTATGCGACCGTAGACAACACCGTTAATATTGAGAAACTGGAATTATGACCCAGGCTGGAATTATTATTTGGGATAAAAGGGTGTCCCACACACAGGGTGTCCTACACTAACTTCGGTATGATGCTTTCCGAGTTTCTTAATTCCCTTCAAGTATCTGCCTATCTTTCCTAGTGCTCGTTTTCTTTGTATGTGTACGTAGCTGTTCTGCACAGTATGCGCTCTTCGACGTATTCCCTTACCGCCCCAAATCAACCCCCCCCCCGCCAATTCCCCTCTGGATGACAGTGGAAGCTACGACGAAAGCGTACGCATCTGGGATGCGCGAGCGCTGCGTGACCCCGTGACGACCACTCCTACGGGTGGGGGGTTATGGCGATTGAAGTGGCACCCGGATCCCGACAGGGGCAACCTTCTCCTCGCCGCCTGCATGCACGCCGGGGTTCGAATTTTAGACATAGGTTCGGGCTCGGACGAACCCGAGATGCAGACGGGGCAAGGGGCGTGTCCGCCTCTGGGTTCCGGGGCGTCAACGTTAGCGGATAGGGGGGTAGTAGCGGAGTACACGCGGCATGGTTCGATGGCCTATGGGTCAGATTGGTGCTCGGTATCGATCTCAGAAAAAAACCCGCGCCCCTTGGTCGCTAGCTGCTCGTTCTACGATAACTTGCTTTGCCTTTGGCGTGCACCCCCACTTTGGGCCTGTTAGAGCCAGTAGTACTGGGGTTACTGGGTCATTCTGGCGTTGTCGTGGTGAGCACGCTGGCTGTCAATGCGATCTTGGTGTTGTCCTTGCCTGGTCGTGGAGGGCACGTTGCTGTGGATGCGGGGTGTTTTGGTCGTAGGTGCTCCGCTATACCAATCTATCTACGGAGTCTTGCCAGCGCCCTTCGCGACTCCAGTCTCTGGTGTAGACGTTCGGGAGACTTGGTGGGGTCGCGCGTGTTGTCGGCGTGGTTTGGTGCTGCCTACGGTGTGATACCTAACCCCCTCCCTTCCAGTATGTGTTTCAGTCTGTCTTCCGACCACGGACAAGATAGCCACTATTTAATAGCTGTGGCGATTAGTTAATGTGATGCAGTAAAACAACAACGTTCACGACGGCTTAGGCTAAATCGGGTTATTTACAGCGGCGAGCAGGCGTTCAGGGCGGTGTTCGGAACTTGAGCCCTCGTGCGCCCCAGAAAATATGTTATGAGGGATCTGTTACAAAGGATCTACCATGAGCATTCACGATACCTTATGCAAAAACGGGTCATTTACTACAGCGAGCAGGCATTCAGGAAGGTGTTTGGAGCTTGAGCTCCCGTGCGCCCCAACAACAATATGATGAGGGATATGTTCTAAAGCATCTAGCATGAAGGATCTGCTGATGAGGGGTGCCAGCGCCGTGGGCAAGCCGCACGCCGAGTATTTTATCGCGCTGGGCTGACCGATGCCCGTTAGTGACGCCTCCAAGCAGCGCCAGTTTTCTACCACACAGTCAATACTTCGAAGTATAGTGGTGGTTGTTGTTGTTCTCCTGTAACCGCAGGTTTTAGGTCAAAGGAAACGGCCGACTGGTTTGGTTTTATTTCAAGCGAATGCGAGCTTCTAAGTTTGACAGCGCCTAAACAATAGAAACCCCTGTCGAATTGCGTGAAGCGCTCGCCGCCCGCCGTCACGGTCCCCCACACAAGTTCACGAGAGTTACAAATATGCAGCTGTGCGCGCTCCTGACGACAGCGATACCCATATTTATTTTATCAATAATAAGACCACGTTTTGCTCAAGGAGGTTTTTTGTTCTGATGAGTTAATTCTGTAGTTCTCCTTCGCCACCACTACAATAAAAGCACTCGTGGATACCCGCCACTACAATAAAAGCACTCGTGGATACCCGCCACTACAATAAAAGCACTCGTGGATACCACTAAATTGGAGGGGGGTGTTCTGAGCTATCACGCAATACGCTTTGGAAACGCCTTTTCGAGTTTCTCGAGATGAGCATGTCCAGTACCACAAGCTTGATTACCGCGGTATTTTCAGTGTTTCGCGCCAAACCTTAACGCTACGAGTACCGATAGCCGACACACAGGCCAACCGCATGCGCCACTAATCATCTCCTGCGGTGCCTTGTGTCGCCATCCCCATGATTTCATGTTTAGCAGCCTCTCGATTGAGAAAAAAAAAATGTCCGAGAAATTCAAGGGTCGGTTTGCTAATAACATGAAACTAAATTATGCCGCCCGCTCTCGGGTGTTTAGATCGACGCCACATCCTGCAAACCGATGCTGCAAATCTACGCGCATGACTGTGTACCATCCCACCCATACGTGCCGTCGGCAGCTTTGGTACAGTCCCACAGCGTCCGGCAGCTCCAACACAGTAATACCTACGCAACCACGCAATACGGTAGGGGGGGTGTACTCGATATTCATGCATGGCCGTAGTCGTATGACGATAGACCCTCGCATCCCTACAATGCCGGGACGGAGCATGTCGGGTTTTCACCGACCAGGCAGACATTGCTAGCACCAAGCGCGCAGCGCCGTGAGGTGTTCGGCGAGTGGCATGAAGAGTGAGCTGCATCCTACAAAGAACCGCTTGTGAGGCGGACTTGCATACGGATGACAGCTTCAATGAGTTAATTTAATTTCCGGTGTGGCCACTTCCAGAGACAGCAATGGGAGTACTTATGTAACTGCCTCGTGGGTGACTTACCATAAACACTACGTGATACGATATTTCCCCTTGAGCGGAGCAGAGGGTCTCCACCCCGCACAAATGATCTAACTCGACCGCCAGCTGTGATCGACCGCCAAGACAAAAACAGACAAAAAACAGCACCCTGATGGTCTAGCTAATGTAGTGAGCGGCATGTTTTACAGTGTCGTTGCCAACCGACGCCAACCCAACCTATAAGGGGTGTACTTCATTTCAATGCATGGCCGTCGTCGTATGACCATAGTAGGGGGGGGGGGGGTAGAGCTATACCTAACGTTTGCCAGCGCTGTTAAATCTGTTCACTTGAACAACTCTATACTATTAATACACATCACCCAAAACCCGATCATTATACCGTATCATACTCATAACAACTCTGAACGCGCAACCCGATAAGCAGCCACACCACGGACAGATCATCAAGATCATGACCTGCCGATATGATATATTGTTGTACAGGATCTGGGTAGTACAGATACATCCCAGGAAACATGTACTAGATCATGCAGATAGCACAGCTCCCACCCGGCAACATGTGCTAGATCATACAGATCATAACAATATCTTCCCAGAAGCATCTACAGTAGATCATAAAGGGGAAATCGATTATCTGCCCGAGGTGTGGAACAACCCCAAAGACCACGACAGGCATATCACCAATCAAGCTATATCGCTCGTAATAATGCCAATGGGGTCTAAAACGTATTGCAGTGACTCAGTTGAGTATTAATAGGTTAAAAGCCCCGTCAGGCACAAAATGTTGGGCCCAAAAAGTCCCCTATACAGTACCCCTCAACCACCGCAGCATGGCTCAGCCAATTTGGATCTAAAATATACGCTCGTGTAGCGCTACCCGACTATAGTGGTTCGGCGTTGGGATAGACCCTTCGGCGTGCACGGCGTGGAGGCGTTCTTCTTCCCGGTGATGGTAGTTATCGTAGCCCGTCTATCTCCTCGCCCGTCGTTCAGAGCGTGAGTTGGGCTGTTGACGTTTTTCTTGAGCGTGAAACTGCGCCCGCGACGGGGGGAGCGGGATGTTGTCGCCTGGCCTTCGCGCGATCGCTTCTGGTTGTAGAGGCGAAGAGCAAAGGCTCCACCAGTGCGAGCTCGTAGCCTGTCAGGCAAGAGATTGATCAGCGAGGAGGGTCACGAGGAGCCAAACGTTGCAGTTAGCCAGTAAAAACGTCACGTGCCATCATCGCTTGGAGCACGTTTTTCATGGTGAGGTAGTGTAGTAACCATGCAAGTAGAGAGTCTGTTAGGCAAGACGTTGAGCAGGGAAAAGGGCCAAAAGGCGTTGAGCCGTGCTACCGGGCCTGTGTGAGTAGGCTGACTGACTATACGCCACCTCCTAGTTTCTTGTTCGCTAGGTATTGCAGCTGTAGTAGTTGCATGCGGCATTTTGCGGAATCGTGTGGCTCTGGTTCTGACTGGCGTGCCTGCGTCTCGGTTTGTGTTCTGTTGTTGTTATTAATAGTACTCGTCAATCCTGGGAAAAGGCATTGGATCTGTTTTTTTTCGCCATACCCAACTATTTGATACCGATACCGGTACTTTATAGTATTGTAGTCCAGTCAACGCACCGCTCTGTGTATGATAGTAGCCATGGGAAAGGCATGCTACGGTACGCACAGAGGGTACTTTAGGACCCAACAGTTAGTAATGACTGACGATACTGCTATTTAGGGCTGATAGTGCTATTAATAATAGTGCTATTAGTGCCATTAGTGCCATTAGTGTTAATAGTGTTAATAGTGCTATCAGTACTCGTACGGTAGAGGGGGGAATATTTGGCCCCAACACTTGTAAATAAGTCCACACCCCGGACAGATAACCGGCTACGACTTTATGATCAAGGTATTTAGGGGCAAAAATAATGATATGTACGACGTATGATCTAGCTCTCATGTTTCCAGGTGGGAGCAATACAATCTGCATGATTTTTTTGACACGCTCCCTGTGCACAACATCTCCTAGCGCCACTGGTACCCGGATAGCCCAGAGTAGACACCCTACGGAATGTTCCTGGAACCTTCCTCGTGGCTGGCGCCCCCTTGGGTCCTTCTTTGCTGTTGGTGGTTAAGGGGGGGCGTTGTTTGTGGCCCTTTTTTTTTTTTTTTTTCCTTGTTTTTCTTCCCATTTATTTGTTTCGCTCTTCTTTTCTCTCTCCCTCCTAGTCGTAACCCAGGTCCGGGGCCACATAGCAGGCTGGTACCTTCATTTTCATCGCGAGGAAGACTTTAGCCCCCCTTTCTTCCCTCCTCGATCCACTTCGAACTTTTTTGTTGGTGGTTGGTGGTTGTATGGGGGGTGGCCCATACACATACCAGGTACTAGATTATCTACAGTAGATCGTAACCTGTCCGAGGTGTGATATACTGCTAAAGTGCTAGAGTGCTAGAGGGCTAGAGTGCTTCATAGAGTGCTAGAGGGGTAGAGTGCCAGAGTGGTATAGCGTATTAATGACTGACGGGAGACTCTCCTCAACGGAGGGACTATCTGCCCAATATACCAAGTTACGTAATATACTCAGTTGATGTCACATGCATTGGCGTTTTACGTTTTATTTCATTGTTTGCGGGCGGGGTGCACGAACAATATTCTCTCGAATAAGGTCGGTTTTGGGGGTGGAGTGAAGTATAGAGCTCCTCGTGGAACCTGGCAAATATTACAAGTAGAACGTGATCACACCCCAAACAAAAACACATGCGTTCGACGCTGTCATCCATATGCAAGAAAGTCCGCCTCACAAGCGGTTCTCAGTAGGATGCAGCTCACCCTTCATGCGACTCGCCGAACGCCACACGGCGCTTCGCGCTTGGTGCACGCAATGTCTGTCTGGTCGGTGAAAACCTGACTTGCCCAGTCCCAGTACTGCAGGGGTGGGAGGGTCTATGGTCATGGTCATACGACTACAGCCGTGCATGGCATGAGTACACTCCCCCCTACCCCCCCTTTTGCAGTACGATCTCGCCCGCAGTAAGCTATTAAGGTACCATTAATAGTCCGTTGGACTCCTGACTGCTGGTAAAAGGTTGGTCAATTACTGTACCTACGTAAACTAACCATTATAACCCCCCCCACACTCTATACATGTATGATATATTTATAGGTTGGGTTGACGTCGGTTGGCAACGACGCTGTGAAACACACCTCTCACTGCGTGAGCTAGACAACCAGGGTACCGTTTGGTTTTGGTGGTCACCAAAGCTGGCGGTCTTGATAGATAATTTGTGCGAGGTGGAGAACCTTTGCCCCGCACAAGGGGAATGATCGGATCACGTAGTGTGTATATGGTAAGGCACCCGCGAGGCAGTTACATAGTGCTCCCATTGCTGTCTCTGGAAGTGGCCACACCAGAAGTTAAACAAACTCATTGAAGCTGTCATCCATATGCAAGCCCGCCTCAGAAGCGGTTCTTAGCAGGATGCAGCTCACTCTCCATGCGACTCGCCCAATACCTCACGGCGCTTCGCGCTTGGTGCAAGCAATGTCTGCCTGGTTGGTGAAAACCCAACTTGCTCCGTCCCGGCATTGTAGGGATGCGAGGGTCTATGGTCATACGACTACGGCCGTGCACGACATAAGTACACCCCCCCCCCCCCCGCCCCTGGAACGGCGAGCTATTCAGGTTGGCCTGTCAATAGGTATACGTGCCGACGTGTCAACTCCAAGCGGTTCCAATTTATGGGAACCCAGGGAAATATTTTTCAGGTTTGACATGGGGAAAGTCCCTTTCTTTTGTTTGGAATAAAGCTTGTTACGGTGGGCAGTGATAGTCGTACTTGACGATCCCAAAAACCCATGTCCTGCTGTCGCCGCCATCTGTTAAGGCATTAGGCCGCTGGGCTACTGGTAAAAGGTTGACCGCTTGCCGGTACCGAAACCCAGCCATCTAACACAAAACGCACAAAGGCGTCACATGCCATCATCGCTTAAAACATGCACGTTATTTGTACCAAGGACAAGGACCAGCTCAGGCTATTAATAGAGAACCGGCGCCTCGGTAACAGTATCTCGAGTCGACAAGCACCTGAGCTGTGTGTTTCGGTTATTACGTGATCTACGAGCAAAAAAGTCTGCAGATGACGGACACTTTTGGCCCAACGACAAGTCGTCATATTCGATGCAACACGCACATATACATGACATTAGTACAGGTATAGACTAGGCCTTGATTTTACATGGTCAACTGTCGAATGAACGGGATTGGTTTCCGATTATCGACGTAACATCACTCAAAAGTCCGCACCTCTTGATGGTTTCGACATATCCGCGAGGAAGAGAGCGTGGATTGTAGGAAACGAATATTCCATCCGTCTCGTCTGGCAGGAGCACCGGGAAAGCAAACGATGCGAAAGCGATGTCCGCAGCGCTGATGCTGTCCCCGCACAGGTACAACCGTCCGTCAGAGAGAATATCCTCAATCATCCTGGTCGCGAGGTAAGCAGCGATTTCCGGCAGTTACGCGTGGAGTCGCAAAACAAAAGCAAAAGGTGGGGGCATACTGTAATGTCAATGTTTGGTGTCAGGGAAGTTTGTCCTCAGGCAGTGAGTGCTTGGAAAAGAACCGCAAGTGCTCGTCAACTACTTCGAAGTGCGCGTTTATCATGGTGCCTTCTAGCAAATGTAATGCTTACAACACCTAACTCATCCCATTACGTATAGAAATCTTAAACTTTGAATGTTCGTTGATGTTTCCCAAGGTTACCAAGGGGTGCTGCGGGCTACTTTTACTACGACTATATACACCCATCAAGCACTCGTCTGAAGTAAGGGGGTGGCATTCTCCATCGTGAATCGTGGGATTACCACTCGCCTGAAGGTCCTCTCGACGATTCTCATGTTTCCCGGAATCTCCTCTGTCAACCCCAAGCGGGCGTTCTTGTTCAAAAGCACTCCCACTCCCATCGTTGGCATGAGCAACTTCTGCCACCATGGTAAGCCTCGCGACAGCATCTCCAATGTTTTCCGCCGCATGTCCTGCCCGAAACACCGACGTACAGCGAAGAAGTTAGAGACTAACGTTGGTCAGCCAGTCTAGGAATGTGCTTCTAATGTTGAACCTATCACTCATTCGTCATTTTCCACACGCGACGACACGCGGTGCATACCTGCCCAAAGATTCCCGAGAGGGTGACATTGTGAGTTGTCAATGTAAGATGTAGAGCACTATAGCTCTCGGTAGAAACTCGCGCTCGGAGATATTTGTAGATAAGGCATGACTTACTGTCGTGAACTGTGTGCGTCGATGGAAGGCGTAAAAAAAACGCATTTTCGGAGAATTTTGATCGGACGGCGCGGATCTCCGGATTCGGATTTTCTATAGGATGATCTGCTTCGCCCAGCTCAAAAGGGTGATAGGACATGCCCTATCTCCTCCATTTTGGTCGGAAGTGTCGGCTTCACCCAGATCCAAAGTAAGGAATGCCTTATTCCGTGTATTTGAGGTGGCTGTGTAAATTTGAGCAACTCGCTTTCAATCATGTTAGAGTGCCTCTTCTGCAATAAATAACAGCAGTAGGTGAACACCTGCTGAAAGAGGTAGGCGCACGCTACATGCATCGCTGCCCGACCGAAATCGTTTTCCAGCTTGAGCTCCAGCTCGCGAGCTCCTTCGGGATACATCCAAGCCCTCCATCTCGCCTTCGACAGGCGTTCTGGTTTGTGATACCGACCGATCAAAGGTGCAAAGGAGTCGTGTCCGCGATTAACTCCGTACCATGACACAATGGCACAGTAGATACTCGTGGAACACGGGCGCCGTCAGCGAAGGAACGTCACCTTGACGATCTCGCCGAAAATGTTATCCAGAGATATCAACACAACCATAGGTATGGTACTCGTAGTGATAATCCTCTCCTTGACCTTGCTACCTAGTACTCTGGACGGAAATGCTAACCCTAACCGCTGGATTGTAAATACTAAGACCAAACGCTCCTTACATTCCCGCCCAGAGCGGTACAGTAAACGAACTAACAGACGAGGATCGAGGTAGGTTGTGCAGCGTGAAGGGCGGTTGTCCGCTACCTGGTACCTCTGAACCAGAACAGTCGACAACCAAGCTTCAGACGACTCACCAATGAGGACGGCTGGATCCCTAGCACCACCGTGGTCTTCGCTGGTGGAGATAAGAGGCAGATTGTCGCTAGCCCCGAGGGAGTGGAACATCGCCGTTGCTCGAGCTGCAAAAAAAGGTACCGAAACCTGCAAGGGGAATCAGAAACACACACGCCGTTAGTGTATGCAGTTCAAAGAGTATCCAGGTGTTTAAGTTACTTCGTACGGTATGACTTGGTTCTGTGCTGCCAATCGCCCTCTTCCCACCACGTCAATACTGGTACACGTACATATATATATGTATATGTGTGTATTCAGTATAATCGTCCCCGATAGACTCCACGCACCTCGATCAAAATAAACAAATTAGTAGAAGTTCGCGTGTTCGGAGCAATTCGACGAACCGAACGCCAATTGCTTTTTCTACATTTTTTTTTTCCAGCTTAACTCGAGGTAGTTTATAGCCTTAGCTGTCTTCTGGACTAGAGCATGAAACGCAAACTATGGTAGTAGCTGTGCTCACAGGTGTCTTTCCTCCTCCCCCCCGGGTTGTACTTGCCTTCGCTTTCATCGCGAATGGCGGCAATTTAAGCGTTATTCCTTCGATACTTTACCAGGTATAATATGAATGGTACATACAGAGCCTGAAGGCACGTGTTGAGCACCCGCAGCGGGGCCGGAGGATCCTCGGAGGGTAGAATAAATGCGATATAAGCCAAAGTATACGCCCGAAAACCACATACAAATATGAATTTGTCGGCTTTCCTCAAACAGTAGACCCGAAACACTTAATAGCCACTGCGAACGGTGTTTTTGCCACCGTTCTAAAAAAAAACAGTCCCAGAACAAAAATAAACTGCACCAAAAAAACAGATCCCAACATTATTGTTGCCTTCGCCGAAAACAATATATTGAGTACCAATGATTTCGCCTGCAGCGAAACTTTTGCTCAGGGTTGCGCGAGTACGTAGCACACCTGCGGCACGTGTGGCGCAAATCGTGATTTTTATCTTATGTATATGCGCCAGCGCAACAGCGTAGCACCTATTCCAGACAGGTATGATACCACTCGTAGTACTCGCATATAAATCGCAGCGATGCTTCAATACTCAGCTAGCAAAGATGACTTTCGACGAGATCCTCGATCTCACAGCTGTTTTTTTTTTTTTTTTTTAATATACCCGTAAATGAAGATGCTGACCTCGTCAAAATGCTCCCCCGATAGATCCAGCGTCCACCTTAGCTTCTCGCTGTAGCTATCATGGCGAAGCAGAAACATCCTGTTCACCTGCGGTGTTGGTGTTGCGGCTCGGGGCATTTAGGATTTTCCGTACTTGTTTTTGGGAGGGTGTCGGAACGCTATCCCGTTTCGCGCGCGGATGCCGCATTCATTGAGGCGCGTTTGCGCAACAAATATACTCAAGCTGCACATTGTGGGATAGTAAATGAAATAATGATACCTGGTAATAATTATTATGCGTTACGTAACTGTCAGCATGGAAGTTCTGATGCTCAAGTTTGGAAATTGCAAAGCTGTGAGACTGGTTACGATGCTGTTATTGCGTCGGGTGACAAAACGTGCTGCCGTTTTAGGCTAAGTCAAATGGTGCTGTTGGTAGTCTAACTGGTAGCCTATTGTTCCTTGCTTCAGAGGGTCAAGGTTTGCGCCCCAGTGAAAACAGCGATCTAATGCTGATTGCCTTCTGTGTTTCCTGGCATTGCCGAAAGCGTGAAAGCGTATGTTCGAAAATTCCGATGGAAATCGACAAGGAGTGACAACGCTCAAACCCCTACGCTCGGCAAAAACCAAGAATGCATGTACCGGGGGGAAGAAGGAAAAACACCTGCTATATTTTCGGCATGGTTAAATGCAGCGGGTACGAAGCAACGTGTTGGTTAAAAACGGTAATAAGCCAATCAGCGCTGACGAGTTAGGCCATCCCTTCTATAAGAACACATGTATATCGCACTCTGTGAGTTCCAGTCGGCATCGGCTTTGGTTTCCGGGGCGAACCGCTCGCCACGCGCTACTCGTCAGAATTTACCGGTAGAGGAATCCGCCTTCCCTATGTTTCCAGCTGGAACAGCAGTAATGGTCGCCGATAATCGAACTCACGAATATCGCGTGTTGGGTACAATGGGTAAAACCTAAAGCACTTGTATTGCAGCGAACTCTAACTCACTTATAGCACTACAAGGTGGGTGTACAGTATCTACAGTATCAACAGACGAAGCGGACTACGTACGAGCTATTCGCAAAAAGAGCATACCTGGTAGACTGTTTACATAATGTATGCCCAATTTTCCTGTAGTATTATTGTACGCTTTCAACGGTCATTTAAAGTAAGTATAGGATTAGTTGAGGCCTCCTGCCCCGAAGCAGGGGGGCCTCGCCCGGGATAAATCACCCCCGTGCTGAGTGCATACTCAGCGCGGTGGCGATCCCGGCCGTTGAAGACTACAAACGCAGAAACTACTGCTAACTACCTGTCAGCTGGCCCGGTGGGATGGTCAGAATTGTTTTTCAAAAGCCTCGATGTTTTGGCTTTTGGTCGCCTTGGAATAGAATGATCTCGTGTGCTACATCATAACCCAGTAGTTTCGGTTACAACAAGTGGAATCACATCCCTACGATCGCGTAGTTCCATTTGGTTGACTCCCGATTTTACTGTAGTATGATTGTACGCTCTCAACGATCATTTAAAGTAAGTATTGGATTAGTTGAGACCTCCTGCCCCAGCCAGTGGTCCTATCCATACTTTCTTGGGCTCTTGAACTATCCGTTGACCATTTGGCTGCGGTTAGATACCTATTTCCTGTCCATTGTATCACCCAAACTTACAGTACCACACCTCTACCGCGGAGTGTACGCAGAAAAGCCTTCAAGGCTGGGCAGTGGTAAATCGATGTGATTTTCCGTCAGTACATGTGGGCCAACATCATGCCCATATATATACTGTTGTACTTGTGGCGTACCATACAAAGATGACGGCGCGTTTCTCTTGGGTGCCATGGCATGAGGATGCTCAAGTGTTTCGCCTTCTATTAATGGGGGGGGGAAATAGCAAACAAACTCAAAGTCTGCTTTCGTCTGCCCGCTGCTCGACTGCTCCGACTGTCAGTGTACAATAAAGTATTGACGTGGAACTACATTAGTACTCTGTATGGTGCGCCCTTGTTTCGAGCGATGGAGTGTTTCGATGCTCACTCGAACTCACCAATAGACCCCCTCGACCCCTTGGTAGATTCGTCAGGGGTACGCATGACGTACAAGTAGTATCACTTCTGAGACGCATGCGACGGTAAAGGTGCACCATGTTTTTTTCTGAGGGTTGTCACGTGAAAAAGTCTACACCTCGCCCAAAAAACAGTGTTTGGACAGGTTTGGCGGGAAATTACTGTAAAGTGCTACTTATGTACGAGTACGTACCAGGTATACCCGACGAACAATCCCATAGCCTACGAACTACAGTAGCACTGTACGAGTAAGTAAAACAACGAAATCATTGCAATACCTCTTAGTGAAAGTCCGACGAGTACCAAAAAGGAAGGAAACATTGCAACACAAGAGTGAAAGTCCGACGAGTAAAAAAAGGAAAACAATTATTGCGACACAAGAAAAAGTGAAAGTCCGACTATTTGGGGTACATCGTTAAACACACACCTCATTCAGAAACAAAATCAGCCAAAAAGTGCTCGTACCTCTATCGTAGCACGCGTCCTGACTGTTCATGCATCATGCAATGTTAACAATATTGCCTGTACACGTCGAACATATCATGATATATACTATTAATATCAGGTATACAGATGGAGACGGTCAAGTGGGGTCAAAATGCACCACTGAGTACGAAAGTGTTTGGGGGAGGTGGTGATGGTGGTGGTCATCGATACGCACCTGGCTGTCCGGTGAGTATCGGGCGCCACAGAACCGAAACAGCCATGGCCGTAAACGGGAAGGCGCCAGTCTGAAAATTTGCAGGCGAACCCTCGTGATTATAAGTGATGCTGCCTCGAAAAGCCAGAAAACACGAACCCTCCATAAATCCCGTCGGGTGATTCCGCCCGGGCCTGTGTCCTCCTGTTGGCAGAACGGTGTGAGGGACCAGAACAACAGTAGTGGGCTGGGGCATGAGAACGGCATAGAAAGGGGCATCTGGCACTGGACCAATGAAATGATAAGATCATTAATGGCAATATGTAGCACCCTTCAAAGCAACAAAGGGTGGTCCACGGGGTCAACAAACAACGGGTACAATACTCGTGCAGCAGCAATGCGCAGTAGCAGTGCACACCGTAAGTGAACCCCGTTGGCCTTTCCTACACGGCCAGCAGAGAGAGGCGTCATATATTGAAGTTTTGACCCGCTCAGTTCAACACGAAAGAGATACGAGTAGCACTCCCTTTCTTCATGAAAAAGCTGCTGACCTGTCCAGTCCAAAATAGGCACTCGTCATACAAGTACGAGTACAGGTACGACGCCGGGGCAAATGCGAGGATCAGCCCAACGCCATACCACAGCAGCGTCGATGCATCTGTCTTGTATCCTGCGGCGATAGACATTGACATCCACCGCAATGATGCATGGAGGGCTTGCTTGGTTGACGACTAAAACCAACTAATAGTGGGTTTGCTGCATTCGCGGCTTGCGGCTTTCAGCTTGCGGCTCTCTGTCCACCATGCCGTTTGTCGGCGTCGTGTGTTGTCGTATGATGTGATGATGTGTGATGTGTGATTGCTCCGATGTTCCGCTTGGATTTTGTCGAGGAGCAACACGCGGCGCAATCACGATTGGTTTCCGATTTCCGATGATGCGATGATGATGATGCGGTCACGATTACGTTGCGATGTATGTATGTGATATGGACTGCTGTATGTTCAACTTTTGTGTCTGCATAGCGTGTCTTATGAACTGCTGTGTACTGCTGTGTTCTGCACTCGCAAAGACAGAGCAGAGAGTTCTATATATTTCCACATCTCCACAGATCGTGAGAAGTGAGAAGATGAGAAGATGCGCGCTTTTGTTACTACGAGTATGATACTGCTTGCTGCTGTGTCTGCGCTGCCTGTGTTCTGTGTATTTTCGTTTTCCGTCAGCCGACCCTGTCTGGTGTAAAAAAACTCGATCGATTGCCTCGTATAGCTCCCCACCTGGTTATCGCCTTCGCGTATCCCCTGCGGCGCTGGTATTAATAGTGAGCCTACTCGTGTACTTGGCAACTAGTCACACCCAGCAGGTCGATATGGCTCGTGTACTTTTGTATCTTTGTGCTCTCGCCGTCTCGCCGTTGGTTTTCAAAATCAAAACCAAAAGGCAACATCCCCGCACCCCTCTCTTCGAAAGCTAACAAAAAAATGGTGCAACATCAACATTCCAAGAGTTCTGGCTAGAGTTCTTGAAACATAACTTCAGCAGCAGCAGCAACAGCAGTAGCACAGAGCGTGGCATACAGCAGTGCCCTGCACAAGCCGCAAACAGACCATCACAGAGTGATGGAGCTGACTGATATATGCGAAGGGGAGATCTTCATCTCAGGGCAGGTGAGTTCGAGAGGGGAGACTTGACTGATTTTAATTGAGGTTATGGCAGTTCTTCCTCCCAGAGCAGTGCTAACTGCTGTACCTCGGGCCTCGGCAGACAACCGTACTGAATCCCGCGTGTCTTCGTGTTATTGTTTTCACAAATCAAGACCGGGCGTCGACCCAACCCAGCCCAGCCGCTACCCCTAACCCTAACCCCAACCCTAACCCAGGCTACGGCTCCGACTCGTTTCGGAAAATCTGAGAAAACTGAGAAAACATGAGCGGAGCAAAACTTGTACTACATTTGGTACTTTATCTGGTATGATTTGTAAGACAAGAGGCTCTCTGGTGAAGTGCTGAATCGTGCTGAATCGTGCTGAATCATGATATGAATACGTATTGTGTCCGAAAATGTAAGGACCGTTTGGTCGCCCATATTACTACGGCTGTAGTCATAACGGTTCTTATATTAAAGTACATACTGTACTGTATGGTACTGGTATGTTGGATGCGGTAGATCGATACCAGGTACTGCTGATACTCGTACTCGTACACAGCAGCACAGCCTGAACGCTTTCCTATTATATGACACTCCACGCCAGCTGTATTTCGAGTGCATCGCCTAATCGCCATTTCGCAATATGCACGAGGGTACGACTCTGTACGAGTAGTCCCTCCGCCAGCAGTATGTGTTTACGTGTTTTTGCTTTGAATCATACTCGTGCACTCGTGCACGAATTAAACAAAAAATGTTCTTCCCCTGGGGGAGAAACAACACTCGAAAAAATCGGCGGTAAATGGAATGGGAATATCTGCCCCAATAGTGAGATGCGGGATGGGAGAAGCTGTGCCCCATGGTCGGGATGGGACGGGAATCACTTACATGACAGTGGGATGGGAATAGTCGGGACTGGGCGGACAGCGGGACGGGAATAGTCGGGAATGGGCAGACAGTGGGATGGGAAACAGTCGGGAACGGGAACACGGCCATTACCGCGGGACGGTAGAGCTCGGGAACAGAAACTGACGATGGTACCGTTCGGGAAATCGCGGTCGGGAACGAAAAATCTGACGGTTTCCCATTCCCGTACCGTACCGTTCCCGTCCCGACCACATTTTCCCGTCCCGATCTTTACCGCGCGTACCCCTGCTACAGAGTATGTACCAGCAGTAGCACGGGTTTATCTTCCAGTAGGTGGCGTCTCTCAGAAGGGATTTTTTTTCAGCAGCCCAGGGCACAAAGAAGGAGAATATGTTTGGGTAAGACATGGCCGAACACGACGAGCAGAAGAAGTCTAGCACGAGCAAACGTACGAAGGCTCATAGCACACACCAGTGTAAGCACTGCCGTGATACAGACACACAGCAGCACATGGTAAAGCATAGCCGAAGACACGCAGAAGTCTAGCACGATTAGAGATACGAAGACTCATACCACACACCACCCTCACAGCACCTACAGTATGTGGCAGCAGTAGGCACGGGTTTTCTTCCAGTAGGTGGCGTCTCTCAGAAGGGATTTGTTTTCAGGCAGCCCAGGCACAAAGAAGAGAGAATATGTTTGGGTAAGACATGGCGAAACGACGAGCAGAAGAAGTCTAGCACGAGCAAGCGTACGAAGGCTCATCAGCACACACCAGTGTAAGCACTGCGTCTATACAGACACACAACAGCACATGGTAAAGCATAGCCGAAGACACGCCGAAGTCTACGCACGATTAGAGATACGTAAGACTCATAGCACACACCACCCTCACAGGACACACAACCTTGGGACGCAAATAGCAGTGTTTAGTGCCTAGGTTGGCACGGCAGCCGAACAGAGCTTGGATGCAATACCAGTGTCGGGGGGGGGCGACGCGCCCCCCCCAGAACCCCCCCCCCCCGGGCAGGCGACAGTGTGCGTTCGAAATCCAGTACCAGAGCTTGGACGCAAATAGCAGTGTAGTCCTAGGTTGGCACGGCAGCCGAACAGAGCTTGGATGCAATACCAGTGTCGGGGGGGGGCGACGCGCCCCCCCCAGACCCCCCCCCCCCGGGCAGGCGACAGTGTGCGTTCGAATATCTATGTACTGTATTTTTAACAATACGTATAATATGACATGATATGAGTATCTTGGTTTCACACAAATGGGGGGGGGGGAGGCCTCTATTAATAGGGTTCTGTGAATATGTGTGAAGTCTCGGGCTCGCGTACTGTGGTACTGATGTCGCTAACATCAAACACAAAACCTCTGTTGCGTGTGTGGGTGGTCTTCAAAGACGAGGTATCAGCCATGGCGCCATGGCATGCTGGTATCATAGAGTCCCTACTGCTAACACTACCGGCCTGCACTACGAGTACTATACATGATACCGGTACTTCATATTACTAGTACATATTTATGTTACTGCCGCTGCTACTGCTACTCCTTGAAGGCTGAAGCACCAGAGGTTTACACATGGAGGATTTGACACTCAGCACCAGCAGTTTACTGGTTGACTACTCTCTCTCCGGGAGAGGGAGCGAGAGCGGATGCACTGAGGATGCGCTACACCCACCCATTGAAGTTGCTTATGAAGCCGACTAAGCCTCAAGTCGCACGTGCTCATCCTAATAATAGTAAACAACAGCAGTGTACCGTGATGCTCCCATACAGTGTGACACACCATCATGACACCAGATCTGATATAGGATATAGGGAGGCTGATAGAGTTGAAGCTGCTGCACTTGGCAAGTTGTTTGTTCAGTTCAGTGGAGTTGTTACACACCAATCGCCAAGTGTTGGAGTTAGAGCAGCGTATTTTGTAGTAGTAGCGCAGAGTTCGGACACAGCGTGTAAGATCTACCAGGTACGGTATAATATCAGACTACAGTAAAGTATCCAACATAACTTCCCACTCCAATTCCTAGTACGCTGTAAAAAAACAATGGACAGAACAGATCACCATCTTCTGCAGATTATCTAGATCCTAACGTGCAGTTATGAAATGTTGTGCATTATCTTTGTGGTGCATATCTAACCCAGGAAACGCGTGCTAGAGTAGACCATGCAGCTTATTCGGCTCCCGCTCGGCAACATGCGCTAGGTCATATTATACATATCAGGGAGATACCTGCCCTAAAGTATCTAGATCATGAAGTGAGAATCGATGATCTGCCAGGCATGGGACAACTTTGCTTCAGTTCCAAAGCGGTTTGAGTCGTGTTTCGCGCTAAACCCTAAAAGATGCCCACACTCCACATAATACGAACATGCAGGCCGCCTCGTGCTGTGCCTCGAGCAGTGTACACCTCAGCCCGTGTTAAATGTGTGTGTGTGCGTGTGTGTTCCGTGCGGTATGGCGCGCGATGTTTGGCGACGTGTGGTGTCTGCCGCTGTGTACCGGTATCGTATGTGCCTGTTGCCATACAGCATACATACAGCATGGGCCCGCCAACAAAAAACACGTTATATTAGCAAGCCTTGGAACCTTACAGTATTGTCACACCACCCTTGAGCTATGATACCTGGTAGGATTTACTGTAGTCTAGCACTCGCCGAAGAGCACGATTTATTAAATCCTATTTTCTTAGCGCCCGCCAAAAGCTAAGTCTTGTGTTCTTATTAGCCTTAGAAGGTTACTTCTTATCCGTGGGCCTGTATATACCGTGTGTCTGTTGCCGTGTCGTGTGACTTTTATGGAGAAGGTGGGGAGTGACGGAGACTTCGGCGCTGCGACGAAGGACATTGCCTCGCTTGTGTACCTGTGCAAGGAAGAGGAGAACTGCCTGCCTGACCAAGATTGGGAGACCACCTCGTCGAACAAGTAAGAGGGTTTAGGAATTGTGTTCACTACTTGCCACGAAAGGGCGAGGCCTTATGCTAAATACTTGTCATGAGAGAGCAAGGCATTGTGCGGAATACTTGTCACGAGAGAGCGAAGGCATGGTGCTATTACTAATTATTTTACCACGAGCAAGTCCATTGAACCTCAGATTTTTCCTGTTTTTTCTTTATTTTCCAGTTCAGAAGCACATCATGTTTCTTGCCTAAAGCACCAAAATGCTCCTGCCTACGAGCTGGTTCAAGTTGAACGACTCAAATTTTGTCAGCCACGACTGCCGCTTGCAATATCTACTCGAATGTTACATATTTAGTATCATACTGACTAAATTTGGGGCATCCACCTTCATTCAACCTGTATTCGTAACCACTATTAATATTACGGGGGACCATAGTAAATACTAGTAATACTAGTAAATAGAACCTACGGTACACACTAACCTATAGGAGCTGGTTCAGGCATATCACCCCAAATTTCGTCAGTCACGAATGCCGCATGCAATAGCAACTCAAATGTCACATATTTGGTATCATACTGACCGCCATGAACAGCAGTGGAAGAGGGTGGCATCGCCAGGTTTTTTCTTCAAGGACCTAGAACTGGCGCTACCGCCGAAAATGTGGCCCGACCAACCACAGGCCTTCAAAGTGGTCAACAATAGTCAGGCGTTTCCGTAGGAAAACATTTTTCCCCACAATTTTTTTTTTCTGAACGAGCCGCTCCCAGGTGGTCCAAGGCATGTTTGTACAAAGTTTTACGCAAATATTCGAAGATCTGACTGCGTATGATCATATTAAGTCATATTTAACGCCCAAAATCGATTATATACTGAAACTCAGTAATTACGAAGCAACGCCTATTTTTGCACTTTCACCGCACAAAAGTCCAAATGTCCACACGCCGTTTTTTGGAGATAGACCCTGAAAGTTGGTACGTGTTTCATGCGCCCTACCCGAGCCTTTTACGAATGTTTTTTTTTTTTTTTCGCCGGAAATTTTGGATCTCTCAAGACCCAAATTACCCAAAAAATTACAAAACAAACCAGTAGTGGACAAAGCATGATAGTAGATCTTCCTTCGTAAGGTAGCTATTTAGGCACTCTGGTTGGCCACGGGTATGTTTTACGCGGCGCAATAAACTTGGAGTCTTTCCCAGCCGCAGCATCCCGAGCAAACCAAGAGTCTTTCCAAGCTCACCATCCACGCCGGCCGAGTCAACCTAGAGTCTTACCAAGCACAGCATCCCAGCACTGACCACTGGCATAGGGTTCGGGTTAAGGTTAGGGTTCGGGTCGGAGGGTCGGTTTTAGGTGTCAAGCACAAAACCCCCGTAGAGATCTACTATCAAGGTCTGTCCACCCCTCAAACAAACAATATCTGACGGAAAAAAAAAAAGAAAAAAAAAAGAAACACATTCGTTAAAGTCTCGGGTAGGGCGCATAAGACACGTGTGCCAAGTTTCAGGGCCTATCTCCAAAAAACGGCGTGGACATTGGCCACTGAATACATTTTCGGGGTATGCTTGAACCAGCCTGTATATTTACTTGTTTTACTAACAATATTGGTCTTATTTACTAGTGTTACTAGTGTTTACTATGGTCCCCCGTAATAGTAATAGTGTAATATTAATAGTATTAGCATGATACGTAGTGGGTCATAAGCCACGATAATTTTGCTTTTTTCCAAGGCTTTCCACGTCGCGGCTTTTTCCATTTTCCGCCGCGCGCCTCTCCTGAATGGTTCATGGCGCATTTCGCCGCCTCCCGTGTTTGAAGTTGAACATGATGACATGATCACATGATGATTCACTTATTGCAGTATTTACAGCAATGTATCTCGTCCACGACATGTGTGTCAATTCAATACACGGCCAAAACAAGAGCACACGGGTAATTTCCACGACACGGTCGGAGACGTAAAGTAGTAGCGAGGGGGCGAGAGCGGACATTTGCACTAACGCTACAGTAGAACGGGACGCCTACTATAATTAGTATCAATAGTAACAAACCTACGAGTAAGGGCCCGTTTTAACGAAGAAGAAAAAAAATCAAATTGGAAAAAATATATATTCAAATCCGCTTTTCATTGGTCAACACACGTACCAGCACCAAATATTTGGATCTTGGGGCATAATATTTGGTGCTGGTGCGTGTGTTGACCAATGAAAAGCGAATTTTAATTTTATTTTTTCCAAATTGAATTTATTCTATACCTGGTACTCGTTAATTCGGGCCCTAAGTCGTAAGAAACGTATTGCTGGAATCATTGCTGTTCGGGAAAGAGTCCTTCCACATTACAGAAGTAACTGTTGTCGGGTTCCAAATTAATGATGTCACTGAACTGTGAATCTCGGCCTATCTTTCTCAATGCCCGTCTGTGAGTGAACCTCAGCCTTTTTTCTTCCTGCTTGGTATGTTCTTAGGTAGAGCGCCCTGTACTGTACCTGGTATAGGAGAACGGGAGCAATAACATCAACACCAGCCTTGACTCTGAAAGTACTACTATTGCACATCTCGGACAGATTGTACAGTAGATGGATTAGATAGATCAGATAGATCATTCCCACTTCATGATCTATAAGCAGTAGACCTTTCAAGGCAGATCTATTCCCGATCCTGTATGATCTACTGTATTAATAGTGTATGTTGCTACGTGGGACCCGTATGATCTGCATGGTCTAGCACATACTTCATGGGTTGGATCTGTACAATGTTGCAGACCCTGCACAGCCTCTCACAGAGGTATGTAAGGAACTAGATGGTCTAAATGATCTATCTGTAGATGATATGACCGACGTGTGTACTATTGCAAACGAACGCTATCACACCTGCTGCAATCGTAGCGGCGCACGTGCACACCCCCGCCCGCTTTTCGGGGGCAGGTGGGCCATGTTGACACGGGGAAGCCGGGACGATGCGCCCCACTGCTTGTACGCTCGTCTACCGTATCACCCGGGTGATATTATTAGTACTGCGTATTATTAATAGTATGATATACTATTAGTAAGATAACACACCCCCTCGGACGAATGAACGTCTCAAGTTTCAAGTGTTAACCTGGTTTTCTCGACAACGGGGAGCGTGTAAACATAACACAACATAACATAACACAACACAACATACGCATAACATAATGCTACTACGAGCTGGTCCAGCTGTAATCGCGAGGCAGTACTCGCCGGCGTTTTCCCAACTCAGTTTTGCGAATTTCGAACTGAAATTTTGTGTGGAGCTTCCTATGAGTATAACGAAGCGATTGCCTGGGGCTCCATTTTGTTTTGTCGAAGACGGGCAAAATTATGGCCGTTTCAAGAAAAACCTGGTCGGCATTTTGGCAAAAAAGTACCGGAAAAAAAAAGTCGAAACAAAATGGAGCCCCAGGTAGCGTGTCGACAAGAGCGATGCGAATCACGTGTACACAAAATCAGACCAAAAATCGATAAATTCAGCTGGGAAATCGGGATTTTGGGTCGTTCGTCGTAATATCTTAACTTTGTATGGTGGATCATGTGCACCTCATATCTCTTGATAGACAACGAATTAGAACATGGGGAGGATATCGATCGTTTCTCCATGCCTCAAGGAATGTTCACACCGTGAATCAGCGTCATCCGCCATACAGTTTTTTCGGTGATTCGTATGGACCGCAGTATGGAGATATCCCCGTACGCGACGGGATTTATTCGATAAGGCATTTCTCGACGATTTGTTCTCGGATTCAAAAAATTATAGCATGTGCAAACGCGCTGTAAGCTCAGAAACCATGGTGCAAAATTAGGGGCTAAATTATGCTAAAATGAGTGCAAACCGTCCGATCGAATGAATATGTGTTTTATGGCTGGACCAGCTCGTAATGCTACCAATGCTAATAATGCTATCAATGCCGAGAGACGCGTCTGTATGTGGAAAGGTCTCCATCACGATATGTTCCCAACGCCATAGCAACGCCACCATTTTGTACTACTAATATTAATACAAGTAGTACTATGAATAGGGTTTGCCCCTCGAAGGCATGTTTTGGAGAAAATAGGCTCTGAAGTTCGTCTGGGGGTGTGTGTCATCATGCTATTTTGATTACAGCATGCGGTATTAAACACGTGTGTTACGGTCTTGCTGGCTTGCACATTACCTGGTACATATGAGCTTTTGTTTGTGTGCGCCCGGCCTCACCCATGGTTTCGCCTGCTCCCTCTCGTTTTCCGCGTGGAACTGGGTACGTATTGAATGAAGGCCGAGGCTGAACCTTCCCCTCGGGCCTGGCTTGTTCGAGGTACGGAACGCTTTGAAGGCCGTGGACCAGATGAACAAGATGCCCTTACCCATGCTGGTCATGTGCAAGTCTGGAAATCGAGCTGGTACGACTCGCCGCTTCGTTTCGCCCCCCCCCCCCCGTTTTCGATTTTGGCGTGCCGTGTGATGATACAATTTGGCGTAGTGACTACGGCATGTCAACGTGACGATCCTCCTGGTGTCATCGCATATTTGTTATTGCATCCTTCCATTTTCACCTGTCCATGTACTCGGGTCGTGTGTGCTCAAGCCATGCGTGCTGGGTGTGGGGGAGTACCTGGCGATTTGTTTTTTTGTGTTGAACGCCTTGACTAGAGAGTTGCTGCGCTGTCTCGCTACTCATGCGACGCAACGAGCTCTTCATATACATTTTGCAGAGTTGTTTGCACCAAGAACACCGCTGATCACAGCAGGATATGGCCAAGTTTCGAGACGATGCCGTAGGAATGCCTGCTGCCATACGAGTACGAGTGTTGTTTTTCATCCTATTGTATGACCACGATGCCGACCGTCCAAAGTCTCGAGACTGTTTTCAATTTGACATTTTACTGCTCCCAGGTGCCATGGCATCGGTGTTCCAAGGTTGCCGATCGGAATGGTCAGCGGAACAAACCCTAGCATGGGCGAAACCGCTCGGCCTCAAGTACCTGTCTAGCCAACCTATGGTGGAGTGGGTGACCGCTTGTGTGCAGGCCCGCGCTCCTAAGGGCGGCTTGATGTTCAGGTGCGAAGGTTTTTACGATGGAGCCGGTGTAAGCCCTTCAGGCAAGGCTGGCGATGGATGAAGCGGTGTTCACTCGATACTACCAGCACTGTAGGTATCATGGATGGCCTTATAATCGAATACTCAAATACTTTTGACCACGGAGGTATACAGTAACATGAGCCCCAAAACAAAACTCCTCGCCCGGCGTTGCTCACATCCCGCTTGCCCCGGCTTCGACTCTACTTGCGTTGCTTGCTCACTTGTGCAGGCAGCTCTTTGAGAAGGAATCTTCCACTTTCACCTACATCTTGGGCGACGCCGAGACCAAAGAGGTACCTGGTATTTATAATGTGTGTTTGGTAAAATATGGCCTGATGTAAACCGCGGTTTCGCCCGGCGCTTGCTATTTTTTACTAGTGTTTACCTCTCTGGCCGGGACTACTCGTATATTGCCAATTATCTAGAACCCCCCCGTTATCACCAGCGGCGGGTGGGGAGAGCACTCAAAGAAATCTCACCGAAGGCATCCAGCCGCATCAAGTTATGCAGTTCTCATCAATCCATGCAATCCCTATCAATCGGACCTTAGACTCCCGGCCAGAACGGTATTCAATACGAACGAAGATACGGTAGTGTTGGTAATTTAATCAAATTTCCGAGGCCGGCTAAAATAGAGGTCATGCCGTAATTTTGAGCTGCGCGGAGCCGAGGATATGAGCCCGGATCTCCGCGCCGCCCGACCAAAACTCTCCGATTAGTTTTTTTTGGCCGATCAAGACCAACCAATGCCTTCCGCCACGCACAACGACAGTGATAAAAAAGAATTCACCAGTGCAAGCTCCTGACCAGACCTACAGTGCCCCATATGATTTCAAGTTCGGTGCAGGCAGGATGAATATTGCTACGGGGGAACATACTGTATTATCAGTACTAATCAGAAGCAAATATGGTGTGTAGACATATAAAGGGATGCATGCTTTTCGCGTCCGTCGTGGGTTGTGGTTGCTATGGGCCTCCGTACCAAGTACCATATTAATGTGCCTGCCGACTCCACAGTAGCTGTCGCGGAATGGCACAACAAGGCGTGTCACCTTGGCGAGGCTTCAGCACAGGGAACCGAACCTCTCATCCACGTTGGTAGATACCACTCAGCTTCGCCGTTCCCGTTCCCGCAAGGGCTGGACCACTAAAGATGCGATCATTGCCCAGCTACGGTGATGCTTTCGTGACTAATGCCGGACTGTGTCGCGCACCGCACGGCACCGCAGGCGATCATTATCGACCCCGTCGTCGAAACTCGAGTTCGAGACGCGGACATGGCGAGCGAGATGGGACTTAATGTGAAACTGATCCTGAACACTCACGTCCACGCCGACCACATCACTGGCTCGGGCGCGCTGAAGAAGATGCTTCCCGGCACAAAGAGCGTGCTGTCGGAGGCGTCGGGTGGGCAGGCCGACGTTAAGATCTGCGATGGTGACAAGATCCGCTTCGGGTCCAGGTCAGATTTTTTTTGTTCCTTTTCTTTCGCGGGAAAGTCTGTGCGCACAGCCGTGACCTTCCCTTCTTGCCGTGGTACAAAACGGCGTGCATGTTGATTCGTGCGTATTCGAATTTGTGGATGCGCACGGCGTTTCTTCGCTTGGTACTTCTCGCTCCGTGGCGGGGTTAGGTGCCCGTTCAGTTTTGTTTGTGTTTCATTGTTGTTTTTGTTCACTGCACCTGACGCTCGGCTTGTGGCGTCTCCGGCGCCTGCAGTATTCGCCTCAGGCTTGCAGCAAGGGTGGAAGTATGCTGTGAGCCCGTTGGAAGCATACCACAATATCGCGGTATTGGTGTGTAATGATGTATGAACGATGTAATGATGAAATGATGTATGAAGGATGTAATTATGTAATGATGTATGGACCACTCATGTCACGGTAGAGGGTGCATTGGGTTACATGTATTGCAGTGGAGTATGATGCCCGTTTCAATAGCCCCTCGGAACAGGTCAGTGCTGCCGCTCTCATCTCCGAACCGCTCGTACCTCTGTTTAAGAGCGATTTCGTTTTTGCCCCGGGGTAAGAGAAAACTTACCTCTTACATCGGGATATGTTCCTACCCGAAGAGCGCAAAAGCGGGAAAAGTCGGGCAAAACCTGATTATTCAAGTTTGCGCGCCAAGTCGAATTTACAGCAGCTCTTAACTCCGTTTTCTGTTATCAAGGATGCTCTTACGTCGGGTGCGGCACTGTATGGGCCTTTTTTCTCATGCTCCTATATACGATGAAGAGCTCTATAATAATAGTACCAGGTATTATACGTCACCCAAGAACCGACTGTGAGATACACACCTCGGACAGATCATACAGATCATACAGATCATTCCTACTTCATCTAGATATCTCAAGGCATATATATTATCGATCTTGTACTGGTATTATATGATTTCGCTCATGTTGCCGGGTGGGACCCGTACAATCTGCATGATCTACAGTGAGGCATGGTTTCTGGGTTGAATCTGTACTGTGCAGACCCTGCACAGCCTCTCACAACGGAGGCGAGGAACTACTGTAGATCATCTAGATCATGATTTGTCCGAGGTGCGTAAAGTTGCCAAACACAAATGAGATTGCAAGCACATTGGGCAGGTCCTCAGTTGAGTATTAATATGAATAGTAGTCATACCAGGTAGTAGGAATAGTATGTAGTAATAGCATTAAGAGGCTAAGAACCCCGTCAGTTATAAAAACGTTGGGCTCGAAAAGTGCCCCCTCTATCGCGCGATAACCCCGATGGCTACAATTGACACCAGTGTCAAACGTGTTCCCCTTCGGCTTGGCTGTGCGTGGTGCGGAAGGTACGTAGAGGCGCGCTCGACTCCCGGGCACACCGCGGGCTGCATGACGTTCGTCCTGGACGACAAGAGCGCTTGCTTCACGGGGGACGCGCTCCTCATCAGAGGGTGCGGCAGGACAGACTTCCAGGTGCGCCGAACGCCGCTTGCGTAACACAAGCACCTGGTACTGTAGTTGGCCTGTTCGTTTCGAAACGGTTTAACCCACTCCTCCTTGAGATATACGCGCGATCGAAGTACATAACACACACAGCTTGCAAATATGCGTTTCGACGAAATCCTCGATCTCGCAGGTGATGTGTCTTATTGTTTATAAATAACTCGGACTTGAGCGACAAAGCAACATGACCTCTTGGTAAAGCTCCCCGTATTCATACCGATTCAGGTCCGCGTTTAACCCCTTCAAAACTGCGAGTACACAATACTTGAATTTGGAGTGGGCACATTGTCGCGTTGCGGCCAAAGGAGTTAAGGCTCACCGTGCGTGGAGCGAAGTATGTCGCGAAGCGCGTTCGAGGTAGCGATGGTGGTGCGACATGTACGGGGGTCGAGTTCCGAAGATACGCCGTAGTAGGGAGGGTGGGGGGCGCGGGCGTTTCATGGGTAATTATGTTGCTCCGCGTTGTGAATCCAGTCCCGATGCTGCGGGATATGTCATGCGGAACCCATGTGCTCGGAGGTCGACTGGGATTATTTTTTTCACCGCCTGAGCACGCCCCCCATCTCCTTTTGATGCCTCACATCATACCTTCTACACAGTCTAAGCACGCTCCCCATCACCTTTTGACGCCTCACACCATACCGATGCCGTTGTCGATATCGACGGCTACAGGGCGGGTCGAGCGAAACCTTATACTCGTCGGTGCACCGCAAGATCTTCACTCTGCCCAATGACTGCGCCGTCTACCCGGCGCACGACTACAAGGTAAATTGACGAAAATTGCCCAAGTGCTACTGCAAGTGGCCCGGTTCGTTTTTCCGTAGTTCATGAAACGGTCGGCTAAATCCCCTTTTTCGTGGTTCACGTAGATTATGAATGCCGGTCAAATGCACGTATTGTCGAATGCAGTTCGGCAGAAGGGAAGCGGAGGTGCATATCGAGCGTTGGCAGCTATTAATCGTAGCTGTGTGAGCCGTATCACTGCGTATTGAGGTCCTCGAGTCATGACACGGCGTTGTCCTTGCGAGGTATAATGCACGACTGCTGTCGGTCTTGTGCCGGCCAGTGTGCAATCGGGGGCAACTGAAGCTTGAGCTTGAAGTTCTGTAGTTGGGTTTTCTTCGACGCATCCGTTTTTTACTCGCGTTTGCTTTGAGATGTGTGCATCACTTGTGGCCGTACGTACCTGGTATTATTTTGTTCGGGGTCTCCGTATCAAACTCCATCCTCAAGTGACTCCCACCGCTCACCGCCCTGCATCTGCTTCGTGATGGTTTTCAGGGACGGCACAGCAGCACTGTAATCGAGGAAAAGACGTACAACCCTCGCCTCACGAAGCCTCTGGAGGAGTTCGTTTCTATCATGGCCAACCTTAACCTTTCATACCCCAAGAAGATTGACCAAGCTGTCCCTGCCAACATGGTGTGCGGCGTTTGCGACGATGTCGAGGAGAGCGACAAATAGAGCAAATATAACAAGTAAAAGTCAAGCCACACTAAGAGTAGAGCGTGGTTGGCGTGGTATCACAACCCACAGTACGATCAGAGCGTGGTTGGTTTGGTATCCATGCAGCGTGTCGCGATGACTTCGCGAGTACGAGTAGCTGCTGCCAACGTTAAACCCATGCTACAACAACAGCAACTCCAAGTACCATAGTAGTGTTCCCTCAAAATTATGGGTGCAGGTCTAAAGAGACTAAGCTCGATAGGCACCTTGGTAGGTGTTGCTTGACTTTGCGGAAGCCCACCGCATGGTTTAGCATTATCACATTGGACGTTCGGCTATACCTGGTATGCTTCTCTTTGACGTTTTTGGCGTACTTCGTCCGCCTTCGGGGAGGGGCTTCAGCGTATGGTAGCAGATAAGGTGCTCCCACTAAGATAGGCAAAGCAGACGTGACAGCTCTCTTTATCGAGTGTTGTGCGTTGCATTCGGGCGACCTTCACCCAGCAGAACTGACCGATGGCCGTTTTTCCCTGGTGTACTATTGTTTGTGTTACGGTGCTGGCTGTTGTGCTAGGTTCAGGCGGGTAGTGCATGTTTGCGCCCAGCGTTATTGGTCGGTCCTGGTGCTGTGCGCACATCGCCCAAGCTGTTGTTGGAGCTGCACCGTGCCTTGCACGAAGTAAGTTATCATAGGTGTACAGTATACAGTGGTGACATGCTCTACCCAATAGCGTAGCAGTAAGGTCTAAGGTTTGCACTTGGGTATGTATAAACAAGGCGATCACATTTGATGCGACATACGTAAAAGCATCGAAAAAATACACCAAACGCAGGTGCCAGCCCCTATCCCAGCTTCATCGCTGTTTTGTAGCCAGCTCCTACGACGTAAGTCTGACAGCTTGGCATCGCTTTTTCTGCCCCCGAGGTTAAGCTTCTTGGTTGCGTGGGGGGACCCCGTACTCTCGACCTCATCCGCCAGAACCACAAATTTGGCCAGTCGCTGATCTATTTCGATGGCTTCGCAGTATGGTACGTAAACCACGCACAACATGCGTGTTTTTGTTGGCCCTGCTCCCCGTCCTTCACCGGGTTTGGCACCATATAGTTTCAGTTTCAGTTCGCAAGGTCATAAAAGGAAGAAGTTTGACTATTAATAGTTGCCAGCAAGGTTATTAGTGGGATGGACCATAGCAACCCTAGCCCGCAGGGAAACGTCAATATTCGTTACAGCATGCTCCTGCTGTAAATACTATTAATAGTTTTCGTAGCGTAGACGACAGATCTACCGTACGTATGTAGCAGCTCCTGTTTTCCAATGGTTGGTGCAGCTGTTTTTGCAGGCTAGGTTTTTAAGGGTTTCATCATCCACCAGTCTCCAATTTCAAACAAGCTTCAGCGATAGGTCCCAACATACCAGAGGGAATGGAGCGTTCGTAAACCCCAACGTGCACTCTTGTCACCAGTAGTATTGAATATCTCGCAGTCCGTCGTCCCCAGCTGTGTTTTAGTCCCACGAGCGCCACTTCCCTGGTAATGTTTGTCTTCTTACCGCATCAGTGTTACTCGCGCCGAGTCTAGTAGCGATTCTGCGCCAGGCAATAAAGACCGCCATCAGGTACGCATCATATCTAGCCGATAGTTTAAGCGTATAACAGCAGTTACATTGGGGTGGGTTATGAGCCTCGTAATTATGCAGCGCTCATCGCAGGTACGTCTCCTACTCTGGAGCATATGCCGACTACAGACTGAGGCCGTGTCTTAACTCCATTCGATAGCTTGGAATGGCTGGAACGGAACGAGACTATTCGCGTTCGTTCGTTCCATTCCATGCTATTTTTGCGGTTTGTGTCCGATCGAATTTTTAGGCACCCGATCCTGGAACAGGCCGCAACAGAAAGTAACCCATGAAATTTGCCTCGGGACTGTGCAGCTGGACTCTAGGACAGGGGTACCGTCACGTAGGCAGCGAGTGCTCCTGGTACAGAGGATAGCTTCACACGCAAATAGAGCGCCTGGCATGCTTCAGACCAAGCAGTGCTAGCCATCCAAGTGGCACCCTCGGGACAAATCTAGAAGTTATGATATCGCCGTCGCGGCTCGACGAGGTATCCTGGTGCTTCTGTGAACATCGGTCCAGCGTTTTTGCTAGATATCTATCGCCACAGTCTCGTTCGCCACCCGAATTTTCCCCTCGTGAGCCTCCTGTACAGGCCATGGCCGTATCGCGTGGCTCCTACCGCAGGCGAGACCTGTGGCGTCTACACGTGCTCCATCGCGTGCTCCCATGTCATCTCATTTTGCCTCATGCCCTCGTGGGCCTCCCAGCAAATGTCGCAACCAGTTGCAACATTCCAGCACCAATCAACTGCCGTAAATCTCGTTCCAAGTGGGCCGTTCGGTTCTGCTGAACAAGGATTACTGTTTTGACACATACGCTTCCTCTTTACAAATTTACGGACAGCTTGGAACGCTTGGAATCTGTTCGTTGTTTTTGTTTCTCAATATCCAATCAGCACCACTTTTTCAGGCAAATATTTTGACGTTCGTTCCGTTCCAATGCCCGCGAAGTGAAGGTAAGACACGCCCTGATCGCGCTTTTGGAGCATCCAATCTGGAAGCTTGGTGTTCAACGTGAGTCGAGCCCAACGACAGTGCCCAAGACCAAAGACACCAGATGTGCCTACTTTACTTTTCATGACACTGATCTTGGCAGATCTGTCAAGAGTCGTTGCCATCCTTCGCAGCAGCAGCATGTCCGAATATCCACAAGGACGATACCCGACGAGAATACGCTACCCAACCCCCACCCCTGGCTCCGAAGGAGTTCTGCTGTCATCCGAGCCCATCATACAAGCAGCTCCAGATGTGATCCAAGTACTGCTGTAGCTATGAATTACGCCGTTTCGCAGTAGCAACTCAACTCCAGTTAGATGACGACAATACTTTCCGCTCTGTGGAGAAGCTCTCAGCAGACGCGGCAAATCGGGCCTCAGTTAGTTTTAGTCTTCACTCGATGGTCCTGACGGCCCGCAGCTCTGCACAGCTGGCGTGAATCGAGGCTCACAACCTATTAGCGCGATCTCCGCATGAGGCGTGTGGTTCGGGGGCTGAGGTGCGCCAGACACTTCGTACATGATTTGTCTTGCCCGCGACATGCCGCGGGCACTGCCGCGACAGGCCAATCACGGAATGTCGCCGAAAGACTGCCGCGGCAAGCCCCCCCGCAAGCTTCACGGCAACCCAAATCCTAACCCCAACCCGTTGGCCTTGCCGTGGCATACTGTGGCATGCCGCGACATGCCGCGGCACATGTCGCAGCAGTCAGGGATGTACATTAAGTATTTGGCTTTTTCGTGGCACTACTCGCGACATGTGTGGCAGGTGCCGCCGCGCATGTCGCAGAATGCCGCGGGCATTGCCGTGAAACAGTCAAATGAGGCATGCCGCGGCACATCATGTCGCCGCATGTCGCGCTGGGCACAGTGCCACGAAACAGTCAAATAATAATGTGCATCCCTGACACCGAGGAAGTTCAAAATGAAATGATAGTCAACACACAGACAGGTAGGTGGCATCGTGTCGACGTTTAATGGGCGATGCATTTCGCCCAACTGAGGCAACGAGAATGCCAGGCCGGTGAACGCCTCGGCGTCTGCTGGCGCTTTGCAGTTACTCTCTACCTCCCTTTTTGTTGCTGCGGAGTGTGGTGCTTGCCGTGGACACATACATATATATACGCCTCGCTGTTGTTGCTGTATGTATGTGCTGGAGATGAGGCCTTTTCTTCTGCTGCGATTCATATCATACGATTGCTTATCGTGTGCTGTTGTTATGATACGAGTACCCCGTCCGCGCGATCTTTTACGGGGCATTCTGGTCCCGTGACAAGCGGAAACACACGAAACACGCGCTACGTCGTACTGCTCTCGTATCTCGTACATACGTAGACAAGCGTCTTGACTCCAGAATGTCGGTGACGGCGTTACACGTAATAGTTACGCGTAATTACCTCTGTACTAAAGGCCAGTATGAATAGTACCAAGGGCAGGTATCCAGACATCAGACCAACCATATCAGACCATATCAATTTTGTGAAAATTAAAAATCTCAGTTTTTGATTTTTGAATATCGCAGGGACTTTGTGCGGACGAGCCGCGGCGTGTACGGACGGGCTCGTACTTGTCTATTTTTATGGGCAGACGGGAAGTGTACGTCTGCACTGGTTACCTGGTACTCTGTACTGCTCCACAACACCTGGAATCACATCAAGCATCGTTGTCTGGCGCTGCCACTTGACGATCGTACAACAGCCGTGGTGCTTGTCGCGGTACTACTGTTGTGTAACCACAGACAGCAGTACTTCGTAGCTGTTGGTTGGGTTGACAAACTTCATTCGACACTCACGTTTCACGTTATGAATCAAGCTAATCAACAAGCTGCTGCACGAGCGCAAGAGGTCCAGCCTGCGAGCACAGCTTCTGCGATGCACCCCACGAGCTCTTCTCCTTCGGTCTACAACAACACCACGAGCACCAACGGCAACAACAACAACAACAACGTCGTCATCCATGATGAGGTACGTATCAGTAGGTGTTTACATAGCAGAACTACGAGCATACCAAACCAGGTGCACCACACCACCACACCCCTTCTTTCCCCAGTACCAAGAATGGTACCGAGTACCGAGCGACGGACCACCTACCACTCAGTCTCTAAATATAAGCAACGTTTTATATGAGTACTTAAACCAAATGGTTCTTATATTGAGGTACAGAATACATAATACTGGTACCGCATATCGTACACAGGATTTGAACTATCATACGGCTCGTCCGAACAATTACTTGTTGTGGCGTTGTGGCTCAAGTGTGGCTTCCTATTTTTAAATACTCGTACTTGTCGGCTTGCTGCAGTTGTGGCAACAGGGTTCTTTCACTGTTCATCGAGGTTACTCGTAGCGTAGTCTACGTGTCTATACTAGATCCGGTGGGTGAGGGAGCTTATGTACGAGCTAATATACGAGCTATATATATACGAGTACTCGTACTTCTACAAGCAACCAACAATCCAACAATAGTACAGCAGTAGTAGAGGAGTGTGCGTACGCAGCCATCGGGTCTCTCAACAGTCACATGTCAACAGAGACGTACATAAAGGGCCGTGTAAACAAGGCAGTTCCAGCTATCGTACGAGCTGGGCCAGCCAAGAAACTTGCAAAGCTTCCTAAACTCGTATCTCGTGAACCACTGCGAATTAGGCTACAAAAATTTGAAACGCTAACCCTGACATACCAAGTGCTTGTGCAAAAATAAATGTATTCGAATAATTATTCGTATACATATTTTTTTCTCGACTCGATCTCGCCGAGATATCCGCGAAAACTCGAAAACAACATTTTTTTAAACTCTAATTTCGTATGAAAAATGTCATTTTCGATCAACATGAAATCTGGTGGAGACAATGCTGAAGACACAAGGAGACGATCGATATAAGTCTCGTTGCCCAATTCGCCACGCATCAAGAGATATGACCCAAACTCGATTCCATATATAAGTCAAGTAATTACGGGAAAATGGTATTTCCGCCATGTCCCGACCAATTTTGAGAGTTTTACTCTGACCATTTAACCACGCCTTTGAACCGTACGTGCAAAAATACCTGTCGCCTGCCCTCTTTGATTTTTATTTTTTCAAGTAGTTTTGATGGCTTTTGCATTTTTTTCGATTTTTGGATCGTCTATCTCTCTCGAGGAAAAAAAAACAAAGGGCAGGTGGCAAGTGTGTTGATTAGTACATGATCTAACACTGTGTCCAAATTCCAGGTCCAAATTCGTTAAATTGGTCGGGGCATGGCCAGTCGGCTTTAAAAACATTATTTTGGCTGGGCCAGCTCGTACACTGCTGTTGCTCTTCGTACCCCCTACCAGGTAGAGTTTCGACGAAATCCTCGATGTCACCTGATCTCACAGCTGGTATAGCTGGTATTTTTTAATGTTAGAAACATATTTGCCCGACAGCCGAGTCGTGCGAGGTAACAGGTATCATACTCGTAGGCATAGCATATGATATGTACCAGGTTTCGTATCCGTACATACAGCACAGATAATACTCGTAACATATGTACACAAAACCTCAGGCCCTGCGTCCCCGTAGGTAATGCCTAATAACTAATAACAACCCCCGGTGTTAACATTTTGTGGCCTGGAAAAAGCACCACCGGGGGTGGTCTGAGCGTATTGGGGTTGGTTTGGTGGTTTCAAGCGCACCCCGGGTGATTGAAGGACAGGCATGGAAGTCCTGTATTTGAGGAGGGGCGCGGGGATACCTGGGGGGGGCGCGGGGTGATACTTACTGCGTTTGCCGACACACCAAAGCAGCGGGGCCGCAGACGGATGAAGTCCTCTGCAGTACTGGGCCTTGCTTGCGGGAGGACCGAACTCGTACGTACTATTAATAGTACACCGTGATAACGGGAGTAAACCCCCCCCCCTCACGGTCAATATAGTGGGAGAATGTGAAATGTACAAGGAGGAACGGGATGTTAGAAGAGGAAATGAGGAAATAGACGAATTTGACATGGAGACGTTTGGTACACTAGCTAGTAGCGAGAAAGCGGTCGCTATCTTGGGAGATAGATGGTGGCCAAAGGAGGCGAAATATTAAGGGGATAGGATGAGCAAAAAGTTTATTTGTAATATATGGAAACAACGTACTGAGCGCCTAAATGTTGGAGGTGTCTCTATTAGGAGTAGGAACGGTGCTCCGTCTCGAAAGGGATGCGTGATCAATGGTCAAATGACTAAGGCAAGCAACAAATGAGTACCCCCCCCCCCCCCCCTCACGGTAAACGCCCCTGGGCGCTATTTTAAGCGATAACGGGCAAAATCTGGAGTAGTAATAACCGCCCCCCGTCAAAACCAAAATGCGAAAAACGCCCCGGCCTCACAGTTAAACGCCCCCCCCCTGCTATTTTTTCGGTAAACACCCTGGGGCCGAGCTGGAAAGTCATTTGAGTGTGGGATATGGGATATGGAAGGCGTGCTTTACATGTTGATACATGCGTAGGAAACTTTAAATGCCTGGGATGTGGGTAGGTACATGTTTTGCGCAACAACAGCAAAACAGACAAAGTCAGACGCGGACAGAGAACCATTGAAACATGGTTCAGTCGTTTCTGGCTTTAAAACAGCATTGTCACCCAGCCAGCCGAACCCATTCCCTGATCCGCTTCTCGGACACAGCCCCTGTCCCAGCCCCGTCGCTGCTCCACGGTTTCCCACTAAGCCGCCGTCGTTGCAGTGGAGGCGGGTGTAGTCGGCCACCCTGAGCTTCGTCGCTGTCGAGTAGGAGTGCCGCCCCTTCGGCCCCACTGAACGCTCCAGTTCAAATTATATGTCGGAGGGTAATCGCGAGGGGCTGGTTCGCGCTGACCACCACCTGAGCACAGGCGCGGGGGGGGGCGGCATGCCCTCCCTCGTGGGCGCCGCTTCACTACGTAGAACGACTCAGGCTTCCCCAAGAGTGTGATTGATCGTCAGTGTTCTTATCGGTGATGGGTGCCTTGTCGGTGTTGCTGGGTTGCGACATGATCAACACCTGCTGCTACCTTGCTGTTGCTGTGTGCGTGTGAGGTGTGGGCTTTACTTTCTTCTTGTTTTTTTGTATCGCCCCGCATTTGAGAGGTGTGGGCGTTTTTTTCTTGTGTTTTCGTGTTTTAAGGTATCGTCTCGGGGGGCCAAAAGCCTAAACGTTGTTTTAATAAAACGCCCCGGTATCGCAGTAAACGCCCCAGGGCGTCTTTTCACACACGCTAAAATCGTAGCGGCCCGGGGGACGTTTACTCGCATTATTACGGCACGTACTTGGTGTGTGTGTTGTTCCCCGTGTGTAGCGATGTTGCGGTTTTGGCCCTCCTGTGTGCTCAGGACTCGCGTCTTGTTTGTGCTGCTGCTGCTGCTGCTATTGACTTGAAGAGGGATATCCGATTCGGGTGATACGTTTTGGGGGGGTTAGTATTAGATTGCAAGACAATCACTAAAAGGGGGGGTGGTACTTGACGCACCCTTGGTGATAAACGGCTCAAACAAATGAGCCTCGGAAGAAATACTACCGGGGGTGATATTAAGCGTACCGTGAGTATACTACCTACGCGTACGAACAGTAGCCCCTTTTGGATGTCAGAGCGAAAAAATGACGACACAAAATGACCATGACTGCATCGGCCTCTGCTTGGTTGGCTGACGGCATATTGAGTGCAGCATGACACTGCTAACCATGCGGCTGGCACTCCCAGACGGCTGATAAGAGGACTTTTAACCTCCAGTAGCGTCCAGCAGGACCTTCCAGGAATCGGGTTGTCCGTTATTAGCAGGCTAAGAAGCACTTCGTGGTGGGATCAAGGTACGGGCGTAGACCCAACCCAACCCCTAACCATAACCCCAACCCGGACCCAAAACGGCCCGAAACCGCGCAAGAAACGCGCCGCTTTCGCAGTTTTTTCATGATTCCGAGCCTGCGGACAGCGATTTTCCCCCTCACACTAGTGGTGACAATAAAGTTCCGGGAAACTTTTCCCCCGACCACTCGGTGAATACTACGGGCTGATAACGCCGTACCTTTAATTGTTTTGATCGCCATGTATACCTGTTGGTTAGAACAAACTCCCAAGAGGCTCCCGAAAGGCTCCCGATAAGGCCCAAAAGGCTTTCAAAAGGCTCCCAAAATATTCACAATAGAGTTGAGCGTGGTCCCTCTATAGTGAATACAGCAGTGGTCTCTATATAGTGCCAGTATGCGCCAGCCAACAATACCGGCACTATAGCGGCAACCGGCACTACCACGCACACTACCACACTGTTTAATCCCATCAGTGCCAAGCGATTCCACAGGCACTATACGCGGGCAACCGGCACTACTCAACCGGCACCATAGAGGGACCGCTACGACTGTACTGCTGTTGCAGCTGTGGGGTATGACACTGCTGCTGCATTTGCATGTAAGACCTCCACCCTCGTGTGTCATGTTTGGCAGCTCTGACATAACCTGCCCTGCTCATATTGTTTTCTCTTTTCTTGCGTTGGCCGCCTTTTCTCTACCGTACTATTTCATTCTCAGGATGGGGACGTCCTGGAGCTTGTGTTGGGAGTGCTGGGCCTGGCGGAGATGTGGGTTTTGATCGTGTACGCCTTTGAAACCCACGTCAACTTCACTGAGTACGAAAGCGTGAGTAACTATCGGTGAAGCAGTCCGAACGGTTGGCGGGCGAAATAACAAGATACACGAAATGTAACAACGAGGGGCCGTTGAAGTATGCTAGCCCCGAGTGGACGTTGGATTGCCATCAGCAAGCATGCGTTGTTTCTCATTGCATCTGAGCAATAGTAGTAATGCCTTTTACCTATCTGCAACAACAATAACAACAATAACAACAACAACTTGTGTACAGATCATGGTAGTCAGTGGAGGGCGAGTGCAAGTATTAAATAGTTGTTTTGCGCACCCACTTCACCGAAAAACAACGGCAAACGGCAGTGTCACATTTGAAAGGCCAGTACAGAGTCCGCATGCTTCGTACCAGTATAACGTATACAATAGTTAACGATAGTAGGGGTCGCAAACTGTTTCCTAAGAGTTTTTTTGTAAATCAAAAAGTAAAAAGAGCGACGAGGTCGATGGACAGAACAAAAAACAGACAACATGAAAGGCCGGAAAGGACAAAAAAGAGGCCGCGAAGGGGTACAGCAGCATCAGCTCTTCCCTGAACCTGCAGAAGAACAACAGCGGGCAGCAACACAGCCAGTAGATAGGAGCAGCAGCGGCAGCAGGCGGAAAGGAGGCCGCGAAGGAAGGGGCACAATAGTATCTTCTCTGTTACCCTACAGAAGAACAGTTACCAACGGCAGCACCAGCAGCACCAGCAGCGGTCTTGCATGCTAGACAATGCTCACAGGCAGCCAGTACCAAGGTCTTGGGCTCGCCCCAATAAGCGGGCGGTTTCAGCCGCAGAACGCTTGTAGGGATAGTTTTCTGCTGCAGCACAGCCACAGCTGTATACATTTCCATTGTGCATTAATTAGTCTTGGGATGATCGCGTTCTTCGTTGTTAAGCGATCGGCGCGTCAGCGCAGAAACCTTGTACCTTGTATTCCATGCTGCCGTAGACAGTCACAGCAGCAGCGACAGCGGCAACGGTCTTGCATGCTAGACAATGCCTTGGTTCAGACTCGAGGAACAAAACGCGATATATCACGATATCTGACCCTGATTCAGAATCGAGAAGTAAAACGCGATCGAGAAGTCCGAAAGAGCGGGAAAATCAGGATTCACAATCGGCAATCAGATGGGAATTATAGCAGTAGCAGCCGCAGTACCTCCTGGCACGGAAGAAACAATTATTACGCCATCTCTCTAAAACAGCAAACAATAAATGAAAAAATGTGATATTTGGGCCAAGAGCGCGGGCCATGCCTCCTCATATAGCACAGATGAACATAAAACTTCGAAGCTGCCATCCCCACTCACTGGCCGTGTCCGACACCAAGCACCTTGGCTGTGGTTTGATTGTACCCCAAGATTGGAAGTCGTTTGTCAATTGTAGCTGAGGGGTCAAGCGCTCGCTCGCCTCATTGAAAAATGTGATTCTCGTGTTTCATACGTAGTTGCTGCTCAAAACTCGTATCGTATTCTACGTGCCAGGCAGCCTATTAAGGCTTCGCTGTAGTCTGGCTGAAGGCCGGGCTGGGTCTGCTGCTATGCGAGGTCGTGGATAGTAGCAGCAGTAGTAGCTGTTGGTGTCGTGAAACAGGCATCGTGCTGTACGGTGAACAAGCATCGCATCCCCACGAATATGAACGCTCGTTGCTAAAAACTCGTGGATGTGTTGTCGTCGATATCTTTGTTGTGCTTGCTGTGTTGATAACTACTGTAATGTATCGGGCACTTCGTGATGGTGCCGTAACGATGACTTCTCAATGTTGACGTCGACACGTAAAGTATTACATACTGATTGCGTGTGCGTTCAACTTCGTAAAACGTTATTCGATACGCGTCGATACGCGTAGAACATCGTAGGACGTCAACATAGAGGTGTCCTCAAATCTGAAGCACAGCAGTGTCCTCAAAAATTGTCTTGATACTTTTATTCATTTTTTTTAAGTGGTTCATTTTTACTGGCAACGGAACAGTTAAACCCTGAGGAACAAGGTGAAGGTGGCTCGTCTGATGATGGCTCTAACCGACCCAAGATCGCTCCGTCCCGCATGCTGCCTTTTTTTCTTTTGCCAGGCGCTTTTCGATACCTTCGCATCATTTGAACTCCTGGGATTCCTGCCAGTACTCTTGACGCTTGCCTACATGTGCAATAACACGAGATCAGGGATCGACAGCAAAGGAAACATGAAGACCCTCATCAGGGACCCTCTCCACAACCTCGTGCACCCGAGGTCCGCGCCACGCTCCAGAAAGAGGTATGTGCATAAAAAGAAGCCTGAACTGAACCGGTGTAGCTGTCGCGAAGAGATTCACGCAGCAGGATATTTGTAACTGGCGTCAACTTGTGTGCGCGGGGTGGATCCCGGTCGGCCCGCCGCTTCAGACATCTCGGAAGGGGTAACTATTTTTTGGCGCCGTGTAAGATAGGCGGAGCAAAATTCTCTTGCCGTGACTCCTTGCGACGACCCACCCTTATCCATTGTATTTTTGATTATTATAGGCAGACCTTTTCTCGTTTCATGGCCTTGAGGCGATGCAAAGCAGTAGTGTTTACTTTTTTACCTAGTACAGGAGTAGGTGAATGTTTCCTCACTTCGCCGTAAACCTGTGTCCACCCAATCTACTAGAAGTATGGGTCACTCTCTGCTCCTAGGCCTGCGTACAGTAGCACGTGTTCGAGATATAACCCAAGTTGCAGTTTTTGGTGGTTTCACACGACACCCTGATTCAATCAAGACTGACCGTCCATTGTCATTCTCCGCCCTATGTTTGTGTCACGTTTTTTGTACCCGTTCCCTGGTGTCTCTTGGCAGGCACGATTTTGCTGGGTTCGCGTGGTGCGGCATACTATTCGCCTCCATTCCCGCCGTGCTGCTACTCTCTTTCTACCCGTTGTGGGAGTCCGAGTTCGACGACCCGCTTTACGCGAGAGTGGTGCCGCCGGTGTTGGCTGTGCTCGCCACCGTCCTGTCGGTAGTCGGCTGGGTCTACTTAGAAACGAACCGATCGTCCTTCTTTTTGACAGTCATGTACGCGAGCACAAAAGTAATGTCCCTGTTTGTGCTCGTTGCTGGCGCGGAGCGGCTGCTGCTCGGAGAGGGGGGGAGTGCTGGGAGCGCAGTGATCGGGCTTGTGCTGGCGTGTTTGCAGGTGGTTAAGATTGGGTCGGCGAGTTTGGCCGCCTTGAGGTATTTGAAAGGCCTGCCTGAAGAAGGTATGCCTAAATTCACTAGCTTGTGGAGACTGTGCGCTTTCTGTTGACGATGCAAACGCTTTACCGAATTTCGGTTGCGGGGGGAGGGGGCATTCTAGACAGGATAGTTGTATGAGTAGGAGAATAAGGGGTGATGACTGGGGGCTCGGTCGGCGAGCGCGTCCGCCTTGAATTATTCGAAAGGTCTACCTAACGAAGATATGCCAAAACTCACTTGTTCCGTACCTTGAGGAGCAGGTGCACCTTCTGCAATAGACAATTTCAGGGGGGGGGGAGCGGCATTCTACGGAGTATTTTGGCGAGCTGTATTATACGAGTACGAAAGCGGGTGATGCTGGCTTGGGCCTCGGGGCACAACCAGGTCCCATGTATGGGCGAGTGTTTTGTGCGGATTTTCCCTTCGGATCAGCTCCGCGCTTCTGTATGATTCCGTCCAAATAATAAGTTAAAAGTAACGCGTGACGTATATGAATGTAGAACACGACAACGATGTGCGTTGCCGTGCTGTTCCCTAGGTGTCACCCTAATACGTGCGTGAACATGGCGATCGGGGTGGTAGTGGTCGGTGTTAGGATTAAGGTTATATTTCGGTTGGAACTGCCAATCCGAACAGCCACAAGTGTCAACCAAAACAAATGTTTTTAGTATGACCCGCCTGTCTACGCCTCGGAAATAGGGGGGTGTGTACGTGGTTTCGGAGACTTTTCTTCCGGGTACCCCTGAGGCACGTACGAATAATATTATAATTACGATGATGGGGGTACTGCTGCTGCTGTGCGCATCATTGCTGTCCATACAAGTTAAAAGGAACGCGTTATATCAAACGCATTGCAGAGCTAAATCAAGAGTCAACGCGCGATGTAGCGGCGACGCTTTGACGTGTGCAGTCATTGTGAGCGTTCCCCGAGGGTGGCTGCCACCTGTGAAGGTTCGACTGTTGTCCCGCGAATCGCTCCCATTTCCAAGAGGTAAATATCGCCCCGAGCTTCGGCGGCAGCAGCAACGGCGGCATATGCCCTCGCGACTCTCGTTGTGCACAACCCGCAAGGAGCCATGACCATAACGGCGCGCTATGTAAGTAGACTACCCAGATAGAGCCATGAAAGGGTTAAATGGGTTGTAAATGGGCCGCGGAGATGTGGTCCTGCACATACACTGGGCGGTACGACGTGCGTGAGATAGCCCCGCGTGACCGTCTGCTACTTACCGATACTCGTACAGTAGTATCGAAGCAGATAAGTGCACGCTTAATAACAGTTTACGAGTGTGTTACCTTACGGCAGGAGACGCCAAACATCCACGGATGATGCGCTTGCCCGTTTCGTGACACCGACCCCTCATTCATGCTATCATTCATGCTATCATTCATGCTACCATCCATACTACGTACAGTGTTCAAATAACTTAAGCCTGCAGACCAAAACAAAACCAAGGTGTCATTGTTGAATCTCAGCACCGCGAACCGACACTATAGTCCTTTCCCCATAGCAACGACGAAAAAACAAGACAACACAAAACCATGTACCGTACAGCAGTGCCGTGACGCGCTGGGCGAGTTCCAATGCTATTAGTAGAGCTCAAGTTAGCACGTAACGATATCGTAAACAAGACCTACGCCTACCGCGTATGGTACCGTACAGCAGTGCGGTAACATACTGGGCGGGTTCTAATGCTAGAGCCCAAGCGCCTATGGTGCGCGTGACAACACCCTACAGCATATCGTACTCCCACTCAGCATCCCTTGAACCGCAGCCTTCGCTCAATTCATCGCTTATGGTCCACCGCTTCCATTTGTCCAACGCTCCGTTGAATTCCGACTTCAGCTGTAAAGCGAAAGAGGTCGCCAAACGATCGCGAAAGCAGTGGGAAAGGTGGTATTTGGTGTAGGCACGACCTGGGAATCTTTTTTTTAAGCAGTGTAGTCTGCACAGGGGAAGCGTGAATAGCGTAGAGGAAACGCTCCGTTCAATCCCGATTTCAGTTTCACAACGAAAGCGGCGCAAAAACATCACGAAAGCTGTGGCAAAGGTGGTATTTGATGCAGGCACGACCCAGTGAGCATTGAAAGAGGGAGGGAAGTCGACACAGGGGAGACACCAACAGCACAGAGGAAAATCTGCAAACATTGAGCCCTCGTATGTGAAAGAACCATCTTCCGAAACGAAGCATGCAGAACAACACTTGGCTTTGGTTGCCGCGTGTTCAGCTCCAGAGTGCTGCGTCGCGTTAAAGTACGGACCAGGCGTGGCTATTTGCTCCGGTACCACTGGAGGGGTGATAAATTATGCAGTAAGCACTTCAGGCATCAAGAGACGTGGAGAGAGGTAAAGCGCGCTATCAGGGACGCGTATTCAGCCCTTACGCCGTGCAGGGTAATCGCTGCAAGAAAAAACATTGAATTCGTCGAGAGGGGACATAGGTTATGTCAGTCTCCCCTTATGAACGACGCAGCAGTGAGGTACCATATATTATGCGCCACCAAGCACCTTACATCAGCAGAACGTATCGAATGTAATCGAAAACCGATGAACCAAACATATTTCAAAAGACATGTGGCCTGCAATGGTACGCGATGCTCTGACTGAAGACCTCTTAATTCAACCCACTGTTCGACAGGCCATGAGACCGGCCCCTACATCCTGGCAGGAGGCTTTGCCGTGCATCAGCTAATTACCGCGCAACGCCGATAGGCCGATTTGGTTCGCACAAAAAGAATCGCATTCGAAGCGCTTCTTGCGATTTATAGACCACAGCGAAACATCGCCATGAGCATCGCTTCGCTCCCGCGCTTAACTTCGAAATGACTGGTGGTGTTAACCGTGAACTCACCACCTTCATCTCCCCAAGCCGAGCGAACGCGCACGGCTCGAGCTCGTCGGCCATCCACACACTCTCCTCTTCGTTGTCAAGATCGGGGCACAGCACCTAACGGAACAATTTCAACGAGCGCAATAAAGGTGAAAAGTTCATACAAGGCACCACCTCCGTCTACCTTCACCATGATTTTTTTAAGGATTGTTTGCTGCGGATTTGGCTTTCAAAGCACACCATGCCGAAATCCGCCCCAAGCCATGGACCATACAGTTTTTGGCAAACATAGTGAAGATAAAATAAAAACAGGTCAGCATGAGAGGCCGCCTTAGCTTCTTTGACCATGCGGAAGCGTTGTTTCGCTCGCTAGGACTCCGTTTCTATTGACGTCGTATTTTTGTACGACGCAGTGCACGAAAGCCGATCGTCTTCAATACGACTTCGATTTACTGTAGTTTGGAAAGAAGACAAGCCCCATGCGGTGCCGGCGAGGTTTTGAACGACAAGTCGGAGAGCGCGGCACCCTGCTTTAGTATCACTACCTCTCGCTGCAGGAGGAAACAGCGACCCCAGGCATGCCAGGGACAAGCCGAACATCAACCCCACGGTACCTTCATGCGATTGGTGGGCGGTCGTCGTGCGATCAGATACATTTATGGAACCTCAACAACTTTCGCCAGGGCAGTCCCTTGAACAACTTCAATAGTTGGGAGGCTTGACGACACGCCGCACATCGAAGACGACACGCCGCACATCGAATAAGTAAAGTATCGTGTTCCTGAACTTATTCAAGAGGTGGATTAACGCCTGCTAACAAGCGCCCCATGAACTGGGTGTCACTTCTTACGCTCTCTCGGCAGACATTATATCTACCTGACATTTCGGGTGGTATTGGTGCGAAAAGTTCGCACGCGCTGCTAACGTTTAAGGCAGTACCTGCATAGACTGGCCCTGCTTGTATATTTCACTGAGCTTCCTGGTGACATCGCTGTAGTTCCAGGAGATGATCGTGCTCTCTCTTTATACTCGATTTTACCAAGTATGGAGGGCTCCATACACGCAGCCTGCTTGCTCGTCCGTTTTGCTTCATTTACACTTAGGGAAAATCATTATTATTCCTGAAAATCGTTTCCCCCGATAAATTATCAGTACGTATGTATGATAGATGTTGCTTGTGATGTGCTCAACATGCGAATAATACACATGGGAAAAAATCCTCCCCGAAAACCGTTTCTACCAACAAAAATCTCAGCATGTAGATGCTGGCACTGCTCGTGACGTGTACATGCTTGTGATTGGTCCAAGATGCAAACATGTAGCGGGGGCGCAGGAATAGAGCTTATGGGAAGAGAAGCAGGAGCCTTGGTTGGAGGTACGCGCCCGACGACTGTGTAGGTCGCCTTTGGTTGCTCTTGATCACTCACACGTATTGGTATTTTATTTGCCCTTTTCGCCTCCTCCAGATGTTTCTGAGAGGTAGGGCAAGGCAATCCTCTTCCGGACAAAAAACAGTAACGCCTCCGCAACAACAGAGGGGAAACGGGGATACCACGACACTTTCACCTGGAGCTCGGCTTTGTCGAGGATATCCTCCGGAAGCTTCCACGCGTCGTTGCGATGCTTGTTGATGCTCACAATGACGGCCACGCCCTTCTCCCGACCGTCGTCTGTCTCGCTCTTGACAAGGTCCGAAAGCGGGTACTGCAGCAGAGTCGTGCGTGGAGAGAAGTGGGCGTTTTTGACAGGTTAAAGGGGGGTATATAGCTTGAAGGGTAACTGGCTTAACTGGCGACATGGGTTGAATTTTGGAGGGAAAACCTCTTCGGAGCTTCTCTAAATCCGTTGTGGACACCCTGAATTGCTGCAAAAGTACCATGCACAGCTGGAACGTTTTTCTGGTTGAACGGAGGACGCATCCACCCGCCACTCTTGACCACTCAGCGTAGCCGCAAGTACTCGCCAAGTTTTGACGACTCATGTCTAAACACCGGCAGCACTCGAGTGCGAGAACATGGGCCGTTTGGTAGCGATTCATAAATATTTCGCTTGCTGCGCCTGCGGCTGCGCACATGACCTCGACCGCGGCGAGCCATCACACACGCGGCACCGGCATTGCCCTTTTTAGATAGTTTTCCTGGTACAATACCGTGTACGGTAGACGATCGCGGTGTACTAACAGCCAGACAGAAAAAATAGCTTCTACGACTTCAGCAATGACAGGGTCTCGACACTTGTGCCGCTGCAAAATGTATCCCACGCTATTTCCAAGTAGTTTATACCCCAAAAAAAAGGAGCAGCTGTAAAGGAGGTCAGTGCTCTCTCAGTACTCTCAGTACCCTCGTACCGGTCGTATGCTGTGGCATACCTTGAACAAGGTTATAAGGTTGTCGTCAACACCAGCAGAGAAAACTACCCGGGGATTATTCGGTAATTGAGTAGTTCGCTGTAACTCGATGAAACAAAAATTGAGGGGGGCATGATGTTGGGATTATCCGTCAGTAGAGCATGAGTCGGCAGTATCTCATGAATATTAACTAACTGACTGGATCATTTAGAAACCTAGCTGACTTTAGTCGGCAAGTCGGTTGAACTTACCCACACAAGTCAGGCGAGCAAAGCGAGCCCAATCGCCCCCCCCCCCATAAATATTTTATATGTTTATAGGTTGGGTTGGCGTCGGTTGGCAACGACGCTGTAAAACACGCCTCTCACTGCGTGAGCTCGACAACCAGGGTACCGTTATTTATTTATTTTTGGCGGTCACCCATACTGGCGGTCTTGTTAGATAATTTGTGCGGGGTTGATAACCTCATCTCCGCACAAGGGAAATGATCGTATCACGTAGTGTGTATATGGTAAGGCATCCACGAGGCAGATACGTAGTGATACCCATTGCTGTCTCTGGGAGTGGCCACACCAGAAATTAAATCAATTCATTGGAGGCTGTCGTCCATATGCAAGTCCGCCTCACAGGCGGTTCTTAGCAGGATGCAGCTCACCCTCCATGCGACTCGCCCAATACCTCACGGCGCTTCGCGCTTGGTGCAAGCAATGTCTGCCTGGTTGGTGAAAACCCAACGTGCTCCGTCCCGGCATTGTGGGGATGCGAGGGTCTATAGTCATATGACTACGGCCGTGCACGACATGAGTACACCCCCCCCCCCTCCCAGCCAAGGGGGGCCCGAATAAATAAAAGCATGTCTCCCTTATTAATCAAAATCCTTGCTGCAACTATGGAACCGCAATAAGTCGGATATGTAGTCGGAAAGTCGGAACCTCCGAGATTGACTGACAACTATTTCGACGAATACCTAGTTGGCGACTTGAATCGTGCCGAGTCGCAGCTCTTATTTAGTCAGAGAAAACTGAAGTTTTGTAAATTTCGAACATCGTGGTCTTACCTCAACAATATCACCACACCCCGGCTCTTCGTCTTCCGGGTTAGACTCTCCGGAGGCATCGCTGCCTACAGGTAAGTCTGCTGCCGCGTCTTCGCTGTCCGCCACAGGCGAAGCGACCCGCCATCCCGCCAACCGCGCGTCGGCGATTCCGGGAATATCTGCGTCCCCCGCCTCGGGCACGAGCAGCTGTCGACACCCACACATATATCAAAGCGAATATCAGGTACCATGATAAGCATAACTTGATATTTCAATATGATGACTACAGCAGCGAACAGCGTCGAAGGTCCTTGCGCGCACGCCATACACATGATGGCACGAGCACGCGGTTCATATATATATATCTGCTGCATCGGTTGGGCGTCATGTTGGCAATCAGCAATCGGCAATCGGCGGTTGTCAAGCAGTGATATCATACGTATTCATACGACGGGCTGTACATCTATAAATTATATACCAGGTACCTGGTAGACTATTCCACGTACACGAGTACCGTAATATCCTCTGTGAACGCCCCGAGCCTTGTGAACGCACCCCCTAAAGAAACAAAACCGCCGAGGGTGCACGAAAACTACGAGAACGCCCCGGGCTAACCTTTTGTTTTAATTTTTGCGGCCCTCTACCTTTGACTTTGCCCCGGAGTGTCAGTTTTTCGGCTAATTGTTTGGCCACTGCTGTTGTTTTTATTTGTTCACATCAAATACCTTCCCGTCAACTTAAAACCGCACACCACCTCGGTGCTCCTGCCGACAAACATACGACGAAAACATGTACAAGAAAGCATTCAAGAAGCCGAAGGAGGGCGGTTGGGGAAGCTTGCGCCGTTCACCGCCGGGGGAGTACACCCCCTCCGATGCCAAAAAGGGTCGGGCGAAACGAGAGAACGAGAGGTACAGTGCTTGGAATTGCTTTCCATCTCGCTGGTGCTAATACGAGACGACTCTTCTTCTTGGGTCCTTGGTTTGAACTACTGCCTCTGCCGCTCCGAGCCAACTAACCTCTGGAGACCGAGTTCAGGGTTTAGTTGGTTCGGATTGGCAGAGGCAGTAGTTCACGCCAAGGACTCCAGAAGAAGAAAAGTCGTTTTTTATTAGCACCGGCAAATTTCCGGTGCTAATGAAATACCACTTTTCTTCTTCTGGAGTCCTCGGCCTGAGTTATTACCTCTACTCGTACCACTCCGGAACAACTGAACTCTGAACTCGGTCTCCAGAAGCTAGTTGTTTGCCGGTGCTGATGAAATACGGCTTTTCTTCTTCTGGAGTCATTGGCCTAAACTACTGCCTCTGTCACTCCGAACCAAGTAACCTCTGAACTCGGTCTCCAGAGGTTAGTTGGTTCGGGGTGGCAGAGGTATAAATTCAAACCAAGGACTCCAGAAGAAGAAAGGTCGTCTTTTATCAGCACCAGCAAGATGGAAAGCAATTCCAAACACTGCTGTACCTCTCGTTTCGCCCCACCCTTTTTGGCGTCGGAAGGGGGTGTCGGAGGAGGTATCCCCCCCCGGCGGCGAACGGGGCCAGCTTCCCTAAACCGCCCTTCTTCGGCTTCTTGAAAGCTTTCTCGTATCACAGATGTTGTTCAGGTCCGATATCGTGGGTTCCAGCGCGAGAGGTCCGCGGCAAAGTGTGTGTTTGTGTGTCCGTCCGGTGGGTGCCCCGAACAGAAAAAAGAGATCATCACCCCGGGAATTTTCGCCACGGGTTTGTTTTTGCGGAAATATCACCCCCCTGCCTCTGAGAACGCCCCGAGGTGTTACTTTCCACCAAAAATGTGTAAGCACCACGGGGGGCATTCCAAGAGGTAAGTGTATACAAGGCTGCGCTCCGCTGGCGGCTATACGCCGGCCGCCCGCTACGCTCGCTCAAGGAAGCATATTAGACGAAAGTGTAAATAGATAGAAGACGTTGTTGAATTGGTGCAGTGCGACTTGCAACTGCCAAGAGGTCGTGCGTGCAGAAAGAAAACCATCTCGTTCATCGCTCGCGGATGCTGCTGCATGCGCAAAGCACCACTTTTTTTTCGATAAGTCGAAGAAACAAATAACAAAAATAATTTCAGGACCGATCCTGAATACATACGGCAAACTCGAGAACAAACAAAAGGTTTGCGAAAAAAACAAACATAAATCAGAGAGGCCGTCGCATTTCGGGCGAAAGGTCCAGACACAGTTCATCAGCGTCTCTCAGCCTCGGCAACCACGACTCTCAGAGCAATAAAGCATACAGCCTCGGAGATTTGGTGCCATCTCGTTCCATGTGAGGCGAGCTATCATCGGCCGCGCATGATGCTGCGTGCGCAAAGCACCATTTTTGTTTCTGGACGACTCGAAGAAATGAATCGAAGAAACAAAGAAGAAAAAAAATCCAGGACAAATTTCCCTTCGGCGATTGAGAGCTGAGAGTAGGCTGAGAAGTGTCAAGGCTGGCCTCCGAAGTGGGGGAGACACTGGTATTCATGTTTTATGATACGAAACATACATCGTACCGGTATTTGTTACGAGCTGCGTAGACAACAAAACGCTCGACTCTCAGCGTTCACGCTGGAGCTCAAGATGATATGTACGTACTACGCGTACTGTAGTCTAGTCTACTAGGTATACCCGTAGCTACTACCAGTTGTAAGGTGATGGCTGTGCGGTGTGCGGTGCAACCTTAGTCTTGACGTCTTGACAATTGACAAGGATTGCCGCATACTTGTACTGATGCTCGATTTTGTGCTCGTACCTCGATCGGCTATGATGGGTGTACCGCCTAGAGCTCTGCCGGTAGGACGACAGAAACATATTATTCATATGTACTCGTACCCGTACCCGTTTCTTGATTTAATTTGAATATAAAACGGGGACTGCTCTGTTTTGTGTTCCCGTCCACAGGTGGTAGATACTACTGAGTAACTGCTGTACCGTACACGGCTCGACCCACCCCTCACAACAACGTACCGATAGGTTTTACAGAAGAGTGCGGCGTACTGCTATCAATATAGGGAAACAAAACAACTTACCAGTGCATCACGGGCGCGAAAAGAGCGCGTGTGGCGGAGTTGGTGTGCGCTCCCGAGTGTAACAGCTTGCAACCCTGCGAAGCAACGAGGCAAGTGAGGATGTGAGGATTTCAATACACAACGAAACATGCACCACAATCAGAGACTTCCAAGTAGTGAGGATTTCAAAACACGACGAAGCATGCACACGAGAGAGACTGCTCTGTCGGCGAAACGATGGTTCAACGGTGTTCATGTTTCCTGTGGCGCTTCGAAACAACAGAGCTCCACGAGTTATCGTCCGCTGACTTTAGCCGTGCTATGATGGACACTATGGTGGATGACAAGAGGTGGAGGCAGGGCCAGGGGTCAAGGAACACCGCACCTGAATGTACTGCACCCACGAACGCCGTAGCTGGTTGCAGTAGCCAACACGACGCAGTGAAGAGAGCCGGTCCTACGGGCAGAGCTCTAGGCATCACGCTTGTCGTTCGTTGCTGAAGAACGAGTGTACCGTTCGTCTCCACACCTCTACAGCACTACTGTAGAGGGGCTTGATGGTTAGGCTTCCGTTCGGCTGGTCGGTATGAAAGCGGACAGGACCTTTTTACTTTTTACTTTTTACGCATCCTCGCTCAGCTTGTAGAGCACTTGGTTTTCACTAGAGATGTGGAGGCAGTAGGCATGCGGGGCAATTGTGGCAGCAGGCGAAACGTTTTTTTGTTGAATGTTTTTTCGCAATCGACACACGACGAACGAGTTCGTGGAGTACGGTAAATTAGCGGCAAGCAACGCCCGCGATTACAGCAAAACAATCTTCAGAACGCAGTACAAAAGCAGCGGTGCCCAGTAAGGGAGGCCAGGACCCCGACCAGCGGTACACCTGGCCTGTAAGCTTAGAAGCTAGAAATGGGTGTACATGGACCCTCCTCGAGAGACTCGTAGAGCGAGACGTTGAGGTCGGTCTACGTGTCTACGTACAGCAGTAAGACATACCGGTACTTGGTACCAGGTACCCTAAAGAGGGACCTGGTACATTTTGACCTCTCATCGGCGCACCATGGACTCTCCTGACGAGGTACAGCAACCGCCAGCCCCACGTACTCGTAGTCGTATGGACTCAATTCCTCGCGAAGAATGGGAGAGAATCCTCACTGGTGACCATCCTCCGGTCGTACGAGCAGCGGCGGCACCTCCAGAACACCCTCCAGAGCTGTCTCGAAGGGTATCACGGCAACACAGCAGCGAACGAGGCCAGCCTCCGCCAACGTCAGTGGCTCTTCCGGCGGTTGACTTACGGAGGGCCAGCCTGCTCCAGCGGGCTGGCAGCCAGCGTTCCCTACGGAACACCTCCGGCAGTGGTTACATATCTTCTGCCAGCGACGGCCTCGAGCCCGTGATCAGTATCGGCGTGAACCCCCGGACGATCAATGCGAAAGGGCAAAATTTTCTCGATAACATGGACGATGCAGAACGGCAATGGGAAAGCGCTCACAACTCAACGTCAACGGGCAGCGGGCGGTCGAAGGTCGACCGGGATGTGATTGTAACAAGCGAACACAGCGGGACGTCAATCTCGACCCCGACGCCGCTGGGTCGTCCCCGTCGACAGAGCCTATTCGAGCGAGCCAACGGCGGCTCGATGTCTGAATTTGCGAATATGGCAGCAGCCGCGGGAGTTCCGCAAGGTGACTGGGGTGTGAGCGAGCATAACAACAGCAGCTTACAGGTACTCAAGGTGAAAGAGGTTGACTCCTTGAAGCTTGAGGACGGTGACCCTCCTGAGGACCCGCCAGCTGTTGAACGCGACCAATACCACACGGTCCTCCGCGATTGGCTGTTGCACGTGGTGGAGAAGGACGACGACCAAGACACCAAGGTAAGGCGAGAGTCGTCGAAATACTCTGTATTCTGCTGGTGGGATGCCACGGTTTGTCAGCACTGCTGTAATAATAGTGCTGCTTGCATCGTGGTCAATCACTCATTCGGCGGGTTAGCGTGTGTTCTATTAGCCTCGTGCACAGCAGTGCGGGTCAACCAAATTTTCGAATAAATGGTAAGCAACACTCGGATGTGGGTCACTCCGTACAGTGCCTGGTACATTTCAGGGGTTGAAAGTTGAAACAGGGGGTAATGGTTGAAGATGCGCATGTTCGTATGTTCGCATGTTCATACATCGGACCTGTCAAATCGCCGATTCCCACCCAATGATCTATTCATAGGGCAAATACAGTAGATACGGTACGATCTGTAATGATCTACAGCAAGACAACAGTAAAGTCTTGTTGCCGAGTGGAACCCGTACAATCTGCAGGGTCCATGATATGCAGCGCATGTTTCCTGGGTTGGATATGTACTCGCCCTGCAGCAGCACCTGGTACAATATACAGATCATATCGGCAGGTTAGGATCCTAATTATATACCCAGGTACTATAAAAGGAATCATGGTACGTATGTCGAACCTGGTAGGTTACAACTGTAGGACACGCCTCACAAACTAGAAATGGTCTACGAACGAACGTGTATGTATACCGTCACATTTTGTACCGCTGTTTGGCCGGCTCTTTTGTCCCCTACAGAAGGTGCAAAACGTCTGGGCTGTCGCTCGTCGGAGGCGGCGGTTGGCTCACAAAACATTCGAGGCCGCCGACTACGAGCTCTACGACAGTAAGGTCAGACAATTGAAGGCATTTCTCTCGCATGTACGCTGCGCCCTGCAGCACCACGGATGCACCATCACAGGAAGTGACGCATGAAATCAACACGTAAAACTTCCTGCTCCACTGTTGTAGAAATGTAGACATCGAAGAATCGTAGCCCGGAGCGTGCTGTACGTGTTCACGTGTCCCCAGTAACAACTCACAACGCGTCAATTACGACCTCGGTGTCTTAGAATGGGATATCAGGCACCCACGCCTATTACACTGTTGTCCAGGTTGTCTGTTTGACGTGCGTGCTCACGCCCCGCCACGTGATATGTTGACGCAGTAGAATTTTAATAGTAATACGTAGTTGTTTTATTATCCTTTAGGTCTGGCATAAGCACAAAGACGCCTCGGTGAGAAAAAACCAAGGCAGGACGAAAGACTTGATGCGGCAGCGGAAGGAGATCGGTCGCTGGATTACCATTGCCCTTGGGGTCGCCGTCGGGTTGACTGGCTGCTTCGTCACGTTCTTCACGGAGTGGATCGTTCATGCTAAGCTGCACTTCATCGCCCACATAATCGAGCTGCACGAAGAAGACACAGGTGCTTCAATGAAAACGACCGCTGTCATAGGGTATCATGTAGAGCTCGCCGCTGGGCACGATTTCTTAATCCAAATTTCTTACGAAGCGTCCCCTCGAAAGTGAGCCTGGCGTTCTTATTAGGTTAGTTCTTCTTAGTGTGCCTATACTTTGCACTGCTCAGTCAGCGCTGATTTCCTGTAGTATTATATTAATAGTAGGTTTTCCTTCTAGCCAACAGCCCCCCCGCTTTTCCTTAACTTAGTCACCCCTACAGCATTACCCCTACACGTCGAAACGCCCGTTTCAGGAACAGACTACAGTACTTCAGTACAGAGTTGGATCAATAACGTATCTACTGCTGTTGAAGTGCAGCCGTCAGCTTTTTGCTATGGTAAAACCTGAAAATTGTAGTAATTGGTATGCGCTTGGCTAGCAAACGTTAACGTTGGGTTTCACCACTTGAAAATGGCGAGGGTGCTGACCTATCGAGCCCATGATTTCACTAGGGACTGAAGCAGCCGACAGGTAGCATACCACTTACCGTACAACATAGCGCTGAACCACAGTATGCATACCACCTCGTATTTCCAAGCCGAAAAATCAACGCGCCATACATGCACCTCACATACAGCTGTGACGTCGTCACGTTTTGTTGTTGTTTTTTGTTGGTTTTGTCATCCCGTTCATTATTTTCGCCCTTCTTTTTTTCTCTACCCTACCCTAGAGTAGTCGTAACTCAGATCCGGGGTCACATCGCAAGCTCTCCTCCCCCATCCCCGCTACGGTTCGTGCCTTGCATTTTTATCGCCATAAGACTTCAGCTCTTTCTTCCCTCGTCGACTCGCGTCGAATTTCGTGCCACCGAGCGATAGACCGGCTCCCACGTGAAACGCGGGCGACATTCCCCTAACCAACAATGTGATTGCAAATGGTGCCATGTGTCATGTGCCATCCCATCCCATCCCGCGTTACTATGTTGCTGAAAAGGCTTCAAGCGATACGGGGCGGCTTTCGGGTGGTTATGGTTTATCAACAGCTGTCTTACTGCGGGAGCGTTCGGGATGGTTTGGTACAAGCCGTGGTCCAACGGCTCGGGAATCCCGGAGACAAAGTGCGTATTGAATGGGGTCAGCATCCCTCAGGTCAGTGAAGCAGTGGCAATCGATCCTTCGGCAGTGCGTGTTGAACGGGATCACCATCCCTCAAATCAGCAAGGTAGTTCCACGATAGATACTACCAGTATAGATGTGCTCATACTACTACCAGTATAGAGGTGTCCATAATACTACCAGTATGTTTCCGAGGCCCCTCGCTCGAGGAGCTCTATACTATCACTAAGTGAGTTGTACTATTCTCAAGTCACCCCAAACACTGACCTAGAGGAAACGTGAAAGTACCACCAGACGGCCGATCTCATGGCCTAGATATCACAAAGCGACAAGGCATGCCTTATTGGGTAGTATCTCAGTCATTATTAGTCAGTCAACGGTCGGTCGCCCCGATGGTCTAGTGGTACCCTCGAACGCTTATATGAGATTATTTCCCGGGTTCGAGTCTCACGCGGGTCGAACTCTTGACTTTATTTGCAAAAAATATATATATATATATAACGGAATCAACTGCTGAGACCGCCTAGTAACGTGGGTAGGCACAATTCGATGCAAGTCGACGAGGGAAAAAATGGCTGAAATCTTCCCGCGATAAAAATGCAAGGCAAGAACCGTAGTAGGGGAGGAGGGAGAGGAGCCTACTTTGTGACCCCAGATCTGAGTTATGACTAGGGAGGAGAGAGAAAAGAAGGGCAAGTATAATAAAAGGGATGGGGGAAAAAAAGTCACTAATACTCGTAGTAACTAATACCCTGGTAGTCACCAATAGTCACGAATAGTAACTAATACGAGTAGCTATTAGTCACTAATAGCCAGTCATGAATATTTTGGCCAAAAAGTGCTACTTGCCTCCATCGTACATACCACGCGTCCGAGTGTGTCTTCGATAGTGCGTACTGTATGGGATCAGCATCCTGAAGGCTAGCTTAGCAGCGGTGGAGTCATATTTGTCAGCGCGTGTTGAATGGGATCGCCAGGTAGAGTGAATGTGTCTTCGACAGTTGTGGGAGTGTAGATATCACCAGACAGCACGGTTCGAGCTGTCCATTTTCATACTTTAAATACTACAGAAGTTACGAGCAATACTCGTATACTCGTGAAGAAGTGAAAATTGTGTTTTGTTTAGAGCGGATTTCCCCCTGGAGACTTCCGAATCGACAAGCCCAACCCGACACTTTTTTAGAGGTTTTTGCACCGTAGATGACCATGTCCTGTCCTGTCCTGTCCTGTCCTGTCCTGTCCTATCCTTCGACAGGTTGTCTCACCAAGCACCCTGGTGTCGAAAGTGTTTGGGGTGATCCTTGGGGTTTCGTCGGGACTGCCGATAGGCAAGGAAGGCCCCATGATACACGCGGGGGCGGCGATAGGGGCGAGCATCGCCAGCCTGCCTCGGATCAAGTGCCTAGAAGAGTTCCGCAATGACCGCGACAGGTACTGACACAGCCTCCTCCATACCTGTAGTCACTTTCAGCAATACACAGTATATGCGAGTGCGCTTCTTCGTACCGACGTATCGGTAGGCAAAGAAAGACAGATGCCTTCTGCCTTATAATTTTTTCCCGACCAGTGACGGTCCGAAAATGCCCATACCGGCATCTTAATATTTTACTTTAGGGTCGAATTTTCGTTGCACCTTAGGCACGAATTTTCATTAAATATATTAGGGATGCGATTATCGTTCAAGGAACCGGGTACTTCGCGATATACACTACGACCGGCCCTCTCGTAATAAGATAATAAGGCATGCCACAAGATACTCAGCCATAAGGCATGCCACAAGATACTCAGCCATAAGGCATGCCGAAACACTCGCGGGGAAATAAGAATATTGGGAGCGGTTGTACTAAACTTACGTACTGTAGTGCAGAACACAACACTGTCTCAATGGAACAATCTAGCCTAGGCCATTACAGGGGGTACCCCTATTTAAGAGACAGGTGTGGTACAGGCCAAAAACGCCTCTCTGAACTCCTAACTAGCCTTCTCTCTTATCTATATCCACAGTGGGAAATATCTAGCTTTAGAGTATGCGGGTCCAGCCAATTTTTCCTCTCTTCACTGTACTGTTGTCTTATATAGGGTACCCTCTCTTAAGTCGGGGTACCCACTGTATTAGTATACTGTACTATTATACTATTACAAAGGGGGGGCTATTGTGGTAAGATAGTAATCAGAATCCACGATGGACACAAACAACCACATACCCCCCTATGCTTGAGAACCATACTTATGAACCATATTTGGCTCTGATCAGTACGTTCCCTTGTAAAAAAGGCCGGTACTGTATAGAAACCCTTTGGTTGCTTGAAACCGCCGTCGGTTTGGTCGTAACGCCCGCCCCCTTCCAGGCGCGATTTGGCCGCGATGGGCACGGCTGCCGGTGTCGCAGCCGCGTTTCACACCCCGATAGGAGGCGTTTTGTTCGCTCTTGAGGAAGGGGCGTCTTTCTGGACGACGTTCTTGACGTGGAGAAGGTGCGTGGACATTGGGGTCTGGCCGTGGGGCACTTCTTCGGTGGTTGCTGCTTGATGCTTTTGCCTAACATAACCGCCAGATGAGCACAGAAAACGGGTATATAATTATTAGATTGGTCGAACTATCGCAAGTGTCACACAAAATTTGTTAAGATGAGTTTCGACGAAACCCTCGATCTCACAGCTCATGCGTTTTTCTTTAATGGTTCTAGTCTAGACACACACATATATATATATATCGATACGATCGCTTGCGGGTACACATATATCATCGCGGGGGCTATCGAAAGGGGGGTATCACTTGGTCGGTATGCGATGCACGTCAAGGTATGGATGTTCGTCGTTGCGGAGACGAAGCTCTTTTCATGGCGTTCTTGTACTGTACCAATCCTTGCGGAGCCTGTGAAATAGAGCACTCCGCCCTCACATAGTTGTCGTTGTCGTAGTAATGAATAGACTTGAAGAGCTTTTCGGGAAAATTCCAGGTAGCTCTTCGTGGGGTTCCAAGACAATTCTTCGAAAAGTTTCAAGATGTTTTCCCGGAAAATTCCAAGATATTTCAGTGTATTTCAATGAAAATTTGCAAGATATTTTTCGGAAAGACCCGAGATTTTTATTCGGAACGTCCAAGTTATCTCTTCGGAAAATTCCAAGATATTTATTTGGAAAGCTCCTGAAACCTCACATCGCCTTACCTGCAATCCCCATCGTGACATCATACATGTTATGTGTGTGATCTTGGTGACTCCCTCGTCTGTATGAACCAGTTTCGCGGCAGCTGTTGTGACGGTGGTGGTGTACTATCTCGTCTTCCGGGGGACGAGCATGTTCAGCGAGCCACTCGAGGCGTCGGACATATTCCTCTTTGGAGAGTTTCAAGATTCGGTGGGTTAACCTATTTACTACTGTACTGCAGGGCAATACATGAATGGTGGTTTCTCTGGCATGGCCTACATAGTTGGTACTAGAAAAGGATACCGTAACAGTTAGGGCGTACCTGGTACGTAGTTAACCGTACTTAGCAGTAGTTTACAGTGGTATTGCGACATTTTTCTAGCGGATTTCGGGACAAATTTGATGCCGCCGCAGTGCAAACACGGGTCAAAAATCATCAAACGTCCTATGCGACCGACGAAAACGTATCACTACGAAAATAGTTACTTTCAAGCGAATTGCCTGATCCGGTTGAAAAACAAATGCCCGGTTACGTTTACAATAGGTCGAAGGTAAACAAGTCAAACAAGTCAAACAGGGCATAACTTCAATGATTTACCCTTTCAGACGGTGAATATGCTCTTGAGGGGCTGCCAGTAGTCACTGTGATAATTTAGCACTGTACTCCTCCAACGATCACAGTGCCAGTCATAGACAGCACCATTGTCTTGGTGGTTGGCACCTGAGGAACATTTCCCTATACAATGCGCCTTGGGTCACCGGTCACCGTGATGGGTCACCACTGCCAATACTTTACGGTGACACGCAGGAATCGAGTAGAAGCAGTAGCAACGCAATGAAATACACCACGGGTTACCACCCTTAGCATTTCCCCTTTTCCGGCGTCACGCAGAAATTGGCTAGCAGCAGCTAGCGTTAGAATTAGGGCTAGGGTTAGCCGCGGCGGTAGTAGAGATCACCGCCATTTACTTTTTCCGATGTCACGCAGGAATCAAGCAGCAGAAGATAGCGCTAGAGTTAGGGCTAACGGTTAGGGTTGGCACCAGTAGCAATGCAACGAAATACCATGCAATAAAATGCACCATGGATCACTCGCTGCCGTCGAATTTACTTTTTTGCCCGGTGTTGTTCCGCAGGAATCGAGTTTCTACATGTGGGAGCTGCCGATATTTGCCCTCATCGCTACCCTCGGGGGGCTGCTCGGCGCCGGCTTCGTCGGGGTCAGCAAGCGCTTGGCCTTGTTTAGAGCCCGGCATCTGGCGGGAGCGAGACGTCGCTTTGCAGAGGCAAGTTCTTTCGAAGAGGCTTGTTACGTCTGGCGTGGGCTCGAGACCGGACACAGCGGTGACGGGCAATTGCTACGTACACGGTATCGACCATACCACAACTGCCCGCTCTAATGCTCCCAGGTCCCGCCCCGTTTAGCCTGGGCCCGCACAAGGAACGGGAAAGGCTTCAACTTTCGAAGCTGCACGGACTGGCGATAACGGCTAACACCTCGGAACATTTTTGTAGTTCGTAAGTGTACGGCTCGATCGCGTATCCCGTACTCTAAAACCTCGAAGGCTTAACTTTGCTCCGACGTATTCAGGGATGGACTGCTTGAAAATAGCGTGATATGGTTTTTGCAGCAGTGAAAGTCTTAACTAATGCACGCTCTAATTCCTTGTTTTACTTTCCGTTGTTCTTCGTGACCCAACAGATCATGATAATTAGCACTATCATGACCACCGTGGCCTTCTTCCTCCCCCTAGCCGTTGGAGAGTGTCGCGCGGTTCCAACGGATCTCGAGGGGTGGTCGCCCGCAGGGATAGCCAGCGTGGAACGCCTCGTCACGCTGAACTGCCATCACGGGGAATACAATGAGGTACGATGCTTACGTATTGGTATTGTTTTTGCCACCCGATGATGTGCAGCATGAGCTTCAGCACTGATAACTCATAAACATACCTAGAAATAATCATAAATCCCAGCGAAACGAAAAAAGGAAGCCTAATAATACGAGTATGAATATGATTATTGTGAGTACCACCCTGCAATGTCTAGCGTGAGCTTCAGCATTGATCACTCATAAACACTCCGAAAGAAGAATGAACCAAGGGGAAACCAAAAAAAGGAAACCTGCTGCATGCGCAAAGTCTAGCATCCGTCTTTGCCTAACTTCCGGCTTAACATGGATGTACTCCACTTGCTGTCCTCGCTCCACCCTTTCTTCTCGTGTCATGCTCCTCTACCTTCTGCTACTACCACTCGTAAAATCCTAAGCCGCGTCCATTACTGTTAACATCATAGGTAATATCGATGCTACTATTTTTTTTGATGCAATATATTTGCGACTGGACGGCAGTAAAAGACTACTTGTAGACGTGATAATCAGCGAACGGCGAAACCCAGCACGTGTTCAGCGCTCCTGCTGATACTACAGTAGTTTAAGTCACACCTTCTACTGATAATAGGGGAAGCAATCCCTTACGCATGGTAGTTTTCGTTTTTCCTTACGGCCTAAACACAACGGTTACGAGTGGATCATCAAACACACCATACGTAGTTCTAATAGGTGACATCTCTGTCCCCGGTCCCCCGCGGACTAAGCAAAAAAGACGGCAAGTAACTCCCCATCGGCTATATAACGGGACCTAAACGCAGGAGGGCCTCGCAATAACTTTCTGCAGGTCGTTGGTCTGATCGGTCGAAGTTCGTGTTTCGGTCAGTTCGGTTTTTCTTTTATAAACGCCTTCAAAACAAGCTACGGGGCCGCACGACAGCCCATGCCCGCCTCGAGTCTGCCAAAGGATCACGGTTTGGGTTAGGGTCACGGTTGGGGTTAGGGTCGGGTTTCGGGTCGGATTAGTCTCGACCGACGTGCAAGATTAAAATTGGCCACAGGAGCGATGGGCTATGTATGGCTAACCAGTAAGCAAGAACACTTTACTCGTAGGGGTAAGTCGTAAATAGCCATTCTGCCTCGAAGAGCCTACTATGTGACCCCGGATCCGAGTCACGACCAGGGAGGGAGGAAGCAAGAGAAAGAAGGGCGAAAATCATAAATGGGATGGGATGGGAAGCGAAACAAAACCAACTCGACGTTCTTGACCCGGCGATGATATTTGAAGAAACCTCGCTCTTGGCACAAATCGTCACGCCTGTTATTGCTACTGGGACACCCCTGCACAGCTGGCGACTCTTTTTCTGAATGAGCAAGACGGCATGATCAAGCTCCTTTTTCACTTCGGAGACAACGAGCTGCGCGCGTCTTCGGTGCTTCTCTTTTCCGCGGTGTTCCTCGCCCTCCAGTGCGTCACGAGCGGTGTTTGGGTGTCCTCGGGGCTGTTTATCCCTGCCATCTTGTCTGGCGCGGCCATGGGTAAGCTACTACTGTAGTTCAACACCTTTTGAGGTTGCCGCTAGGGTCGAGGGGTGGGGGGTTTAAGCGATGGTACTGTACTGGACAGTTTCAACTGCCTACGAGTAGTGTAAGCACGCAGCAAGGCGGCTAGGGTCTATGATTAGCACCACGATAGCTCGGACACCATTTCTAGCACTCCCGTATATTATTCCGAGCGGTGGCCGACGCTGGCTTCGTCATGCACTTACTGAATCGTTTCATCTGCCTGCGAGTGGTGTGGGTGCGCATCTAGACGAGTAGGGCTTCGTAGGACATAACGCAACGGCAGTCCGGACATAATCTCTAGCATCCCCCTATACACCTATACCCCTACATACCTACATACTAGGCTGTCAGTGGCCGACGCTGACGCTGCCCCTTTTTCCCTCTGGCATTCCAAAGGGCTCGTGGCGTACTCTAGTTCGCGGTTTACGGCAGGGCTTGGCAGTGCAGTACAACTTGGGGGGCGCCAGAGAGTGTGGCGCGAAAAACTCTCACTAACCGTACCGTACCGCACTGTCGACTGCACGTCGGTACATCGGCATTCTCGTATTATATACGTATCTCGTTAAAAAAGAAACGGATGCGAACATTCAACCATGCGAGCTCAGTTATGTTGATCATTTTACCACCACACTCTCGTTTAGGGGACGAACCACTTGGGATTAGACTAAGAAAAACTCAGGAGTTGTAAACGGGTTAACCTACGATATATTATTCAAGTTCCTCGTTTGCTTTCCTTTTGTGCTGTCTTCTTCCCACTGCCTACAGGAAGACAAACAAAACGATAAGGCATCGTTGCTCGCGCTATCAAACCGCGCTGGTGATTATAATATTTTGCAAGTGTCGTCAAGTCTGTGCGCTTGTGGAAGGCAATCCAACCACTAAAAACGATTTTTCCGGAGATGACGTTTTTTTATTTTTGATTGGAAGGCGCGGGTCTCCGGCCTCTCGTTCTCTGTAGGATCTCCGGATTCACCCAGATTAAAAAAAAAATGGCATGCCGTATTGAGGCATGCCCTGTCCCCTATACCAGGTATGTATTAAGGTTAGGGCTAGAAAAACAAATTCCACTCCCTTCGCACGGAATAATACTATTGATACTATTAGTAGTATAGCACGCGACATATGTTAAGAATTTTGGAGTTAAGAATTTCAGGATGATTTTTTTCTTCATTTTGAAAACTTACAGCTACTGTACGAGTAGAGGCACTTGCGTTTAACTATTACGGGAGGGGAACATAGTAAGCACTAGTACATAGGACCAAATATCGTTAGTAAAAGTAGGTACATGTAATGTATTAATGTATAGTAATATACAGGCTTTTGGGAGTACCGCAGGACCTATTTACTATGCATTACTATGCTCCCCCGTAGTATGATAGGAAACTCACTCTAAACTCTATGTACTAGCCTTTAAGCGCCTATGCTCAATGTTAATGTTGACATCACAATAATCCGCGATTCTTAGCCAAAATTGGAGATCATGAACTGGTGTGTGTGTGTACTGTGCTCGGTGTCAAGGAGTGGAGAACGTGCGGTTTCCGATCGCTGGAGAAATGGCCGTATGGACGCATGAGAAAGCGCCCGCAGCAATCAGTCAATAGCAGTCATCCGGTTGCTTCCTCCATCGACTGCTGCTTGACAGCATGCTCGCTGACCACTCGTCCGCTTGTCGTTCGTCACAGGTCGGGGAATAGGGGAGCTGCTTGGAAGAAACTCGCGTGCCTACGCGCTTATCGGAGCCGCGGGTATTCTTGGGGGTATCACGCGGATGACCCTCAGCGTCACGGTCATGATGGTGGAGGCGTCTGGGTGGGTACTGGTGAGTGTACTACCAATAGAAGTTTGAGTACCAAGTATACTTTGTATTTCTAGTACATCTAGCATGCGTAGAAGATTACACCCCGCACTGTTTAACGGTCCGTCTGCCCTATTCACCTTTTTGGCCAACTCCTGAGGGGAACAACTTAAAAAACAAGCTTGACTTAAATATAGTACAGCACAGGCTGCACGAAGCAGTCTCGGCTGCTGAGGAAGGGGGTACTCGTCCTGGGAGATGCACACTGCGAGCTCTCAAGGACGGCACAGCTCTTCCTGTTCATACCCAGGCCAAATCTGACAACCTATCTAGATTACTACCGTAGTTGTCGAGGATTGAGGTTGCGGCTTGAAAAAAATGGTGTGTGCTCTGTGTGTTACAACTCAACGTGCCTGGTTAGTGTTAATATGTCGTGATATATCACAAGGGGGTTCTCCCCTATGTTTACACCCAGTTCGTATACCAACGCCAGAAAACACGCTCGCGTCGTATTAGCCAGGGCCGCAAAATACGCTCGGGTCTGATACACTGGGAAGACAGCGCAAACAATTTGTTTACTTCTTCTACGAAGTTTCTTCGTCATATTTCGTTTTGTGATTGACACACTCGCGCTACACACTACCAGTCTCAAGTGTAAATGAGTAAATGAAACATGCGTTGCAGTCTCTTGGTCCTAACATCTCCTGCGCGGCCCGACCCGTCTCTCCTCCGTCTCCCTAGTTCGTGATCCCGTTGATGCTCGTATTCATCACGGCCAGGGCGGTGGGCAACAGAATCAACGAGGGCATCTACGACACGCAGATAAGCATCAAGAAGATGCCCTTCCTCAAGCAGGTCAGCCTTTACTGGTATTAGTTATTAATATGGTCGGGGCGATTTTTTGTTGAACTACCTTTTTTAACACACCGCTCGAAGATTTGTATTGTTTTTTCAGACACGTCGGTATCCTACGTGAACGCACGTTTTTTAGGTCAGTGCTTGGCTTCTTCGATCGCAAGAACATTTACTCTGCTTGCAGTTCACGCGCTTCGCCTGTGCTTGCAATCCCTCTGAGTATTGTAGAAACTAGTTTCAACGTAACGGCTTACGTACGGGCACACTCCACAGCAATCCTGGCCCGCCAATTCAGTGAACGATTATGCAACGTTCTCCTTGGGCAGAGATGTTGTACGGTCTGCTCCATCAATATTTTCGGTACCGGACGTACTCAAGATAGTACGGGCTACGTGATAAAATATAAGCCGCGTGGCAACCCCGGTGTCATATTTCAGTCAATTTCCCTGGCTTCATAGCGACAGTATTTACGACCTGACCGTGCTTCGATGTAATGGTTGGTAGTCCATACTAACTCCTCTTTGAATCAACCATTCAACTCAACCATCTTCATTTCTCAGGCGGTCGGGGTTCGGGTGAAGGATAGGGTAAGGCTTAGGGTCAAAGTCAAAAATATTTCAACCTTTTTGAGGATACAGCCCCCGCCTGCCCACAGTGATTGTTCAATAAATACACCCCTTCATCGTTTTCCAGCTGGAGTCGCGTTTTGGGCGCCACTCACTTGGAATTAGTGTAGGATTGTCTTCCCCCGTGAAGAAAGGGGCTGGAGTCGGACACTGCCAGGACACTGCCAGGACACTGCCATGTCGTGTTTTTTTCTTCGTCGCTGCGGCACTAAGTACTATGATAGGTAGGGCGGTGGTTCGACACGACTTGTCTTATGTCACCACGCGGTCGAGGCCTTCCGAGTGGCAAGGGATACAAACGAAATACGTACGTAGTCTTTCCCAAAGGCGCGGGAAACTAGGACCCCTCTACGTACGATAAATACGTTTTTGTCTACACGCCCGGTACCATACACTTCGAATACACCATGAGTCAACAGGAATAACGACGAAAACTATATCTGTAGATTGGTTCGGTAGACGTAACGAATCACTCCAGGATCGCTACAAATACTGTACGGCTACAATATCCCATCGTTTTCCTTCAACCAGCCAAGAAACATAGCAACCTTTTTGGTGCCTCGCAACCAATCACCCTATGGTCGATACCGTATCCCTGAGTGCAGCAGAAACTTTAACGTGGATCACTCATAAACGTCCCCAGATAGAGAGAAAAAACAAGGAAAACCCCCAAAAGGAAAGCATGTGCATGCACTCTAACCCCGTTCTGTACCTACGCCCGGCTTGACATGAATGCTCTGATGTCGTTTTACTAGGAGCCACCGGAGGAGACGCGCACTCAAAACTTGCGAACAAACCAGGTGATGTCGAAGGAGGTGGTCTGCATGCGGCCGATCGAGACGGTGTCGACGATCATGTCCATCCTTCGCGACTATGACCACAACTGCTTCCCGGTCGTGGAAAACAGCGACCAACGAGTGCTGCTGGGGATGGTCTACCGGTAAGGAGAGCTTCGTAGTTAACCCTGCTAAAAAGTCCCCTCGCTGTTGGGGACAAACTGCTCTGAATTCGTGTGGGATATTTGTGTATAGTCAGCGAGGAAGTATAGTTAATAATAAGCACTGAAACACAAGTCGCCCTTACCCCTCTTCACATCTGCAGGAAAAACCTCTCCGTGCTCCTCAAACGCAGGCGCTTCACGGCACCCTCAATTGAAGACCCCACGAGGTACGGCAACTACCTTTTGCTATCCACCGTACCGCTACCACCGTACGAAATCTGCCGTGCGGTGATTACGGTACGACAAACACCGTGTGGTAATCACCGTACGGCAAGCACCGTACGATAACCACCGTACGGTAACCACTGTGCGGCAACCACCGTACGGCCACCACACCGTACGCCAATCACCGTACGACCACCACACCGTACGGCAATCACCGTACGGAAACCACCGACAGACACTTCTGTATGGAATCACCGTACGGAAACTACCGTACGGACACCACGATACGGTGAAACCCCCGTACAGCAACCACCGTACGTACATTGTGAGGTGCAAAACCTACTGCTGCAAGTGCTAATTCGCCATACATTTATCGTTCGGGTAGTGGCAGTCAACCAAGTCGAGGCGGGGGAGTGTGCCGTACTACTTGCTGGCTATATATCAGAAGCGTAGGGAAGCAGAAAAAAACTCGAACGAGTCTGCTCTGCCCACTCCACGCGTTCCGACACACGTCAGTCGTGGCTTCATTAATCCAAGCTCGGGATGCCTCGCCCTACCTCGATACAGACCGGACGACTCGCTGCCCGAGCTATCTTGGAGGACGCTCGAGGAATCTTACCCCAAGTACCCCGAGTTCAGCGAGCTGAGAATCCGAGAACAAGACATGGACTGCCTCATGGACATCGCGCCATACGTGCAGATTGGGCCTCACGCGATCAACGGTACGATATATATATACCCGTTGCCCGGACAAACATATCATATCAAGCACAGCGCCGCAACGCCCCGACTCAGAAATGCGGACATGTTGGTGTATGGAGTATTATTCCTGACGTAGCATGTGCCCGGATATGACCACTACGAGCGCGATGAGTTGGGCGCAACTAGCGAGCCTAATTAAAACAGGAATATGCCAACTTCCGCACGCTGACTGCAAAATCGTATTTTCATGCCTTAGTACGTAGATTTGTACACAGTTAGCGCCGGGCTTTTCCCCACGTCCTTCGACAGGCGCTCGGGCGGCAGTATCCAGTAAGAGGGCGACATCGACACCCCGATCTCCTGCCGACCTTTTCGCTCCAGCTCATGCGCTCATATGTTTCATCTGGCCGATTGCCATCCCCGACCGCCCCCCTCAGGATACACCCCCGCCCACCCTGAGTACATCATGTTCCGGACCCTGGGGTTCCAGTTCGTTCGCTCACACGTCTTGCCTGACCGATTGCCATCCCCGAACCCCCCCCTCCCCCCTCCGAATATTGACCGATTGTCATCCCCGAATCCCCCCCTCAGAATACGCCTCCGCCCACCGGGCGTACATCATGTTCCGGACCCTGGGGCTTCGCCACCTGGTGGTGGTAAACCACTACAATGAGGTGACGGGCATGATCACCCGGGAGAATCTTCTATCCGAACATTTCGAGCACGGAGGGGTGTACCGCACTAGAAGCCTCGGGAAGCTTTCGGCAGCGTAGTAGTGTTAGTTGTCCTTAGCTTTTCCCCGAGGTTGGGTAGTGGGCTCACGTTTTATCCCAGTGGCTCGGTGGGTAACGAAACCCATTCACAGTAAGTACGATCGTGGTGCCATTAGTACCATTACTTAAATGTCAGTGGGACTATATAGAGCGCTTCTTAGAAAGAGATCAAGTGTGCACCTGGCAGCTCGGGCTGCCGTTGCGTTGCCGTTGCCGCGGCAGTGTTTCTGTGGCCCAGTTCAAGTTGACACACGGCACATATGTTGTATCTGTGGAGATGTGGTGAGCTTAGCCTTAAGTATTACCCATTAGCCGGAGGACTAAAAAGAAAAGACCGTGAGTGGGAGGGGGCTGCTACTGTATCTAGCTATCAATAGCACTCTGTTCTTAGTACTTGGTAGCTACCTATTGTAATAACTGTAGGCAGTATACAACCAAGAAGGGGCTGAAGGAAGCCTTGCCCTTAGGGGAAGGGGGTGGAGCGTTGACCTCAGCAGGTGGTGGTAAATGTATACGAGATGAATAGAGGAGGAACCGACGAGATGGCGCATTACCTTGGCGATAAAGGCGTCGTCTCACTGCTACCCTACGGGGTACACACGAACGGGAGTTGTTTTTGTCGTGGATGAGGCTGCACTCTTTAATAGCTCCTAGTACAGTAATTGCTTGACATCAAAGATGCTACGCGACCGGTCTTTTGGGACACGTCAAGGCCGTCTCGTTTGACCGTAATATACTAGTTTTAGTGTAGGGGCGGTCAGTCAAGGGACCAAACCGCGACCTCTTAGCATATTTCCTTGGTCTGAATCATCGACACCAACAGCAGAGGAGTATGCTCAAGGCATACTCAGGGATATGAAGTCAAGATGTAGTCAAGATGTAGTCTGCTCTCTGATGAGGCACGAATAGGGCGTCAGCGAAGAGTTCTGCTTTTTTATTTGCACGACAACTTAGAGGTCGGCGGCGCCTGGGAGAGAACGCGCCATTTCCGGGGGGTGTGTGTGATAGGACAAAAAAAACACGGGAGGCTACTAGCTGTCTCACAGTTCAGTGGATAACGGTCTGGCACGTGCCGCCGAATGTGTCTTCGGCTAGATTGATATGGTGTTCTGATTACCTTGAGAAAAGGTAATGTGCCGAAACATCAGGCCAACCACGCCCGGGGGGGATGGGTACTGTAGTGAAGTTCTACAGTTCACTCTCTCGTGGCCGAGTTAGCCAATAACTACACCACCGCAACACGCGGTAGGCATTGCAGATTAGGCTTCGCAGGTGGATAAGTGCTACATTCGTCGATACACGGTGATTGCTACCACCTCTCTGCTAAAAAACAGTTTCGTGTGAAAATTTATGTACTCCTGACAGCTCCTCGTAGATTTGTCGTAGGAGAAAGGTGCAAGTTTCGTGCAGAGCTGACAATAATAATTGTTTTCGCTCATACGCTCGTACCAGGTATCAGCAAACAAAGAAGAACCTACTGTACTTCTGTAGACTTTGTTTGTAGTAATAGTACTAGTAATAGTACCGTCGCCGCAGCGTGGACGTAGCGGGCTACTGTACTGATAGACGGCACTGTACGCGTTCGAAATGCATCGATATGGCTCGACGCCTGCACATCATCGTTCGGTTCTCCTGGATGGGCCGAACAACCTCTGAGCTCGAAAAGGATAGAGGCAGTATTGATACGACTCGGGTGTGCTGTATCGAGTACCAAGCACAATCAATAGGCAGAGTTACGCTCCATTCTTGGTTCCACCGTACACAAGCACAGCACCACCGCAAACGACGGATCCCATCGCCCAAGAGAAATGCCACCGCAAAGATAAACGGAACGGCAAATTTCAAGCAGCATGATGGTGCTATATGGCTTCTTCATTGATTGTTGTGTTGTCTGCTCGATGAAAGGGCACCCAAAACATATTAATTGCGGCGTAGGCCTGTATCGCGAGCATGGATGGTGTTGCTACTGTATTAATAGTGGGGTTTCCCCATAATTTCGTTGCTTTTGGCTGGTATGTAGACGCACGTAGCAGCAGTCGTTTGCAAAGATGCTCCATTATTAGTAGGAAACCGCGGTTTGACCCCTTGACTAACCTCCCCCGTACACTAATATAAGTAGTGCATTAAGGCCAAAAGGGGTATTGACGCGTAAAAAAACGGTCTCCTGTTTCCGGGGAAGACAGTGCTGAGATAACAATCAGGACCAAATATGGTTCGCACGAAAAATAGAGGGATATACGTAAGGTTTTTGGGCCCATCGTGGGTTCTAATTACTACAGTATTTATAAAGGCATGCTTCGTCGTTTGGGATAGGATGAGGCAAAAACAGTGCGCGAGTCTATCGTGTATCAGCCTGGTGAGTGACTCGATCGGACACACGGAATAGACAAACGCCTCATTTTCGGTTTCAAAGACCCCAATTGTCACCACGAACGGACGCATGGAATTTCACAAATGAAGGATGAAGAGTCTCGGAGGTTGTGCAAGCACATCCTACAAGGTGCAAGGCTCATCCGAAATTAAACTTATCCGGAATTGAAAATTCTGCAGGAGATGCAAGAGGGGGGGTTCGTCGCAGTCCGCGCGACCCTGCCTCGCCATCTCTGCAGAATAACACGCTCATGTCTGGCCCACCATCGCTGAAGCACCCGAGCGCGAGGGTCACTGGTAGCACAACATGGGACAAGCACATTAGTCAGAGGGTACCGATACCAAGAGCGATTACTGTAAGCAATGCCCCGGAAGAAGGACGCCCCCCGCGGCAGTCTCGCCCCTTGCGCAGCAGGCCTCCGTTCTCAGCTGTCGCTCCTAACAGAGAGGCTCAAGACAACTATGTGTCGTGCCCCTTTATTGCTGTATCACTCATGTCTACGTCCTGCTGCGTTGTTGTGGCGGGCGGTCATGTTCTTCGCTGTCCCATTCGTGACGGAATGGGAAAATGTTAAAAGTATATAATGTAGCGCCATGATATGCATTGGCGTGCTGTTCCCCGGTGTAACTGTTTGTTTCAGAGCTTTTTTAGGCGTTGGACGGTGGGACGAGGAACTTACCATATTTTCGGCAACAACGACTGAATGGAATATAGATATAAATAAAATGAGCATTGACCACTCAGGTGATCTTGGGCCTGTTCGGCTCTGACTTCGCTTTAGACCGGACTCGCACTCGGGACCCGTTTTGAAGGCCTCGCGTTGGCTTTCTCGCCCGCTCTTCTCGAGGGTCGCCCCCCTCAGCCTCCGCCCGTGACTTTCCGCCCGCGCGCACTCTCGAGTCAAGCGCCGCCGCCGAGCGCAGCGACCTCGAAGTGCGTGGATCTTGAGGAGATATCTCGGCTCTACTGGCCGCTGAGGATGATATGCGTGGTGCTGTTGCTGCTGAGAGAGATATTTGTGGTGCGAGTCTCAACTCAAAATATCTCGCCTCAATTAAAAGCTCAAAGATCCACGGATGAATGAAAACTCGGCTGATTTTTTTTCGGGTGGATTCAGTACAACAGTACTGTAGCTTATTTTTCAGCGTAGAGATATTACTGCTGTGCCTGCCTGTAATACGTACAAGAACAAACAGCAGTACGTAAGAGTAGTACCAGGTACGAGTACTGTATGTACGACGTAGCGAGTAGCTGGTGTGTATAGTATTGCTGAGTGCTGTTGTGTAGTACGTACTGCTGTACAGCAGTACTACTGTTTGTTGTAGTGTACAGTGCTAGATACGAGTCTGCTCAGACACACGAGAGTCAGAGAATAATTGAGATTTCCCCCCCGTTGCCTCGACTTCGCATATCCATGCGGAACCGCTTGCTCGGCACGGAGTGTTTTTGCCGCACGTGCCAAAACTGAAACTGAGCCCGCCACCGGGACCTCGACTGGTGCATTTCTGACAGAGACTGAGAATGAAGTTGCGAACTGAGTATCAGCAATTACAGCACTAGTAGCGTTTCCTTCTTCCTGCAATAACACCTGGCATTGCCTTGATTCTGCACGTAGTATGTGTCAGATGTCAAAACACGAGCGAGCGCCATCAGATTGTTGTTGTCGTAAATCTCACAAACTATCCTGAGGACTGAGACTATCCAGGGAACACCGAATGCGACTGATTGCCTTTCTGAGACTGACTGTTGAGACTGAGAAATGAGGTTGCGAACTGAATATTTCAGCACGCAACAGTCCCTTCTCCCTGCAACCCTTGGCATTGCCTTGATTCTGCACGTGGGCGTCAGGTATCGAAATACGAGCGAGCGCCATCACACTGTCGTAAATAGCAAGGATGGTACCAAATAACTACAGCAGTAATGTACCAGGTATATGTCCTATCCGAAGCATGGGTGCCGGCGAATGCCGGCACCCATGCGGAGCCCTTGTATATATATATAATTATGATACGTACGTACAAGCGTGCTGTAGCCGACCAAAGCGGTACAACACACTACCCGATCGGATCGTCCAGCTTTACGTAGAGCTACAGTAATTACCCCAACCTTATATGTCTTATGTACGGGGCCAGCAAAGGCTGGCAGTACCATGAAGCCAACGTTGTCCAGGGAAGCCATCCCCGACACTATTGAAGTGACGAGACAGTCGATTGCGCAGCCCAGTGAAACGGCACCACACACATGCTACTACCTCTGGCTGAGTTTCGTTCACCATAGTCGGCACTCGACACCACCAAACGTTGACCAATCCTAGAAAGCCGACCGCTGTCGTTCTGGTTTGTAAACAAATATAAGAAACGGCACCAGACACGCCACCTCTAGCGGAGTACGCTTATCACAAATACGCTCACCATTACAAGACGGGTCGGCCACGCGTGCAAATTAAAAAAACGAAAACTTACGTCCTTAGAGCTCGTGTGAAATCGTACATCGTTACCCCCATATACTTCCGGCAAAACCACCTCTAGCGGAGTACACTTATCACAAATACGCTCACCATTAAAAGACGGGTCGGCCACGCGTGCAAATCGAACTCACTAGACGAAAAATTACGTCCTTAGAGCTCGTGTGAAATCGTACATCGTTAGTCTACCCCCATATATTTCCGGTACCACAATCGCCCAGACTCTTGAGTCCCAACTCAATGACCTCTCGGTTTCGACGTTAGGAACAGCAACAAATTTTGTCATAGACCAATTCGACGCACGTGGGTGTTCTCCTTAAATAGCCTTACAGGGATGTCAAACGCTATCCGGGCTATCCAGGCACTGCCACGGTGCCTAGTGCGAGGGCCTTACGCCGGCCCCCAGAGCAATTAAAAACAACGTCAATCCCACCAAGACAAAACCAAACAAAACTACCAACACCGTAAAGCCAGTGCTCGAGTCAATTCGTTACGCTTCTACAATCTACAAGCTACAAGCTGGCAGCGTCGTTGGAGAAGTAGACTGCGGGCTCGTATATCCAAGACGACTGGCCTCCAGCGAAGGGGAGCAACTGGTTCGGGTGGATGTACTTTGACGTAATCTCTAGCTTCCTGCGGTACGAATAGCAAACGGCGGGGGGGTCACACGTATTCAATAGTCGCGCACATCCTGTTAGCAGCTGACCGTGGGACCAGACACAGTAGATAAAGCGGTGGGGATATAGAGAGTAGTCTAGACCAATACTGGTAGGGTACAACCCAAATGGCGTGTAAGTCGGCGGTCGCAGCTGCGCTGCGGTGTTAAATTTGCGAACACATTGTCTGCTTTGGTTCCTCGACGATAAACAACAGCAGCATCCATTTATGAACGGCCACAACGACCCCGTGGTACCTGGTACTAGGTACCCGCAATTAACCGAAGTTAACTGGAATTAACCGAACTTAACCGAACCGAACCGAACCGAACCGAACCGAACCGAACCGAACCGAACCGAACCGAACCGAACCGAACCGAACCGAACCGAACCGAGCCGAACCGAACTGAACCGAACCGAACCGTACCGAACAGAACCCAACATAACCGAACCGAACAGAACTGAGCAGAACCGAACAGAACAGAACCAAACAAGACCGACCCCTAACGCTCTACTTAAGTATTTTGCTTCAGTTTGCCTAACCCTGTCGGGATTTGGGAGTGAAAAACTGACGAGTAAAAGTAACGGTTACAGCATCAGCCACTTGAGGCCACGCAAGCGGTGATGCTTTAAACGTCGGACTCCCCATGCACGGAGTTGTACCACACGCGCCTAGCATGGACTATCGTATGTGTCACAACCACACCACGATAAGACCGCAAGTATCATACGCCGTTATACTCATTACTTGATAGTTGGAATTAGCTGGGCCCCAAAAAAGGTCTTGTTCCGCTCGGTACGTAACCACACATTACACTGTACTTTCTATAGTGCACGAAGGCGCGGGAGGGGGGACCCAACCGCCCGTCTCAAGGGTTGCAGGCATGACGCGCCTCACTGTTAATGATAAGGGGTAGCTTGTCAGACTATTAATGTCAGGGCTGACTGGCTATCAATGGTGTAACTGGCTATCTCTTCTCACTAACAAAACATACAGCCTCCTCCTCGGAAGGCCGCCGGAGGCTGCTGCCCGCGTAGGGCCCGTCCGAGGCACAATGTCCGACACATACGCGTAATTGTAGTCAAAGTGTGCGAGTTTCTTGTTGGGCACATGCTTTTGTGTATTGTACTGGTATATACTAGGGCTAGGTACTGGTAGCGCTAGCCGGGAGACAATTAAGGGCCTCAGTACCCTATCTCCTAGTCTAGCAGATTGTCCCTTCTCACTAACAGGCAGATTGTCCCTTCCCACTAACAGGTCTCGTGCACTCACGTGGACGGGATAAGGAGCATCTTGTCCGTGGTTCTCTTCTGCAACAGCGGCGAAACCACCCTCCAGCAGAGCATCACGCTCGGCCCGACGTTCGTGAAGAGCACGTTGCCGAGCCGCATCGGGTAGTGATGGCTCAGCATCTTGAACATCGCCTTGATGTACGCAAGCGGGGGCATATGGCTTAGGCCCATGCCTAGAGATACGGACGGACGACATATTCATGGAGGTCGAGGTGTGCAGTAGTCGTAAGCTTTGTCAGGTCAATCGTGCCGCTGGATCTTCGTAAGCAAGACCCCGGAAGTACGACAGGGTCCAACAAAAGGGACATCACTACAGCTGTCAGTCGGATAAGCCAGCAACCACTAATGATACTTATTATAGTCGGACTAATAGTCTAGTCGATTCCCGCAGGTGCCGACTCTCCGACTTACTGGGTTTCCATATTTGTAAGAAGAATTAACGAATGCGGGATGCATTTTTCTTTTTGGGCGGGGCCCTCTCGGTCGGGGGGGGGGCTGACTAGTCTCGGCAAGTCGACTGGCCATGAGCTGGCTTCACCAGCCGACTTTCCGACTAAAGTCATTTTGTTGGCTAACGGCACCTACCGATTAATTATTAGAACCCTTGCCGAATCACAGCTCTAGATAGTAACCCTTATGGACTTCAGAGGGAAAAAAACGAACAAACATGCGATTCCAGCTACAGCCTCAGCCACCCAAACCAACGCGGGCTGCCATTAGTCTAATAGGTTAGGAGGTGGTGCTTTTCATGTCCGACTACAAATAGGACTCCAATACAAGGAGCTGTGCGACGAGCGTTGTGTGCTAGAAGAGCAATCGTATGCTGCACGCTCACACTATACTTCGTACCAGATCACCTAATTTCTCCTTCGATGTAACGCTATACTATAATCACGTCAACAGGGATAACACGTTTGCGCAGCGTGGCGTACACGCAACAAACGGTAGCCCGAAGCCAAACGCAAACCGCCACGGGAATGCACAACAGCAGTCTACGTAAAACAACGCCTTTCTATGTACAGCAAAACCCGGTGGTATCTTGCCTTTACAGTCGATGACGATGGTGTACTGCCAGGTGCCTCTCGGCATGAGCCTGATTGCCCTCTCCAAGGTGTAGATCATCAACTTGGCGTTGCCGTCGCCCTCCATTTTTCCGTCGAGCGCAGGTCGGAAGTACACCACCGGTCGACTTCGTCGCGATTTGAGTTCACGGCGTGGAGCGCGACAGGGGTATAGGGGGGTTCCAATATAAATACTACGAGCATTTGCGGGGTACAGTACCCTGATACACCTTTTGACGGCGAAGAAAACTACCGAGCCCTTTCGATTGCCTCAAGCAGATTCAGCCGATTCTACGTCCGCCGACCGTGGTTGGTGTTGAAGTACTGTATACGATTCTCGAAAGTCTCAACATATGCACAAAAGTTGACGACAACTACACAAAAGTTGACGACAGTTGCAAATACCCTGCCACGAGTTCCTAGAGGCAGCTAAACTATCTTAGTCGTTTACTTAAAACAGTGCACGCAGGGAAGGATAAGAAGGCATTGGCTGACAGTGGTGGTATGCGGTGTATTGTATCTAGAAAAATAGCAAAAGACACCTGGCCCGTGAGAAAGAGATTTTCGTTGAAATGCATCGTATATCGTATTTTCACTTGTCACCCTTGAGCCTGCCAACTGTAAGCTCCGAGATGGAATGCCGTTCGAGTCATTCACTACGTATCCTTTTCCATCGGCTACAGCGTATTGATTGTAATCAGTAATATTTCGCTATGATATTGCCTGGTCAGCTTTCGCAGTACGTCAACCGGAAAAGGGGCACTACTCGTACAGCAGTACACAGTAGTAACATTATTTCTATATTGGACCGAATTATACTGTAGCTTGTTGGAAGGCAAGACCTATTGTTTTAGTAAAGTACTAATATTAATGCTAGGGCGGCGCGAATAAAAAAAAAAGCAAGCGGTGGACGGGTGCCATTCCGCAGACCGGTTCCCCAGGCGCGGCACATTGTGGGTCTGTAGAGAGCGCACAAGCGGGCTCAAATCTCGGCTTGCAAGCGTTGAGTATCGCCCGTACACCCCGAACTCACGGCTGGCATAAACACGTGTTAAGTCCAATAAAAAAAGCAAGCGGTGGACGGGTGCCATTCTGCAGACCGGTTCCCCAGGCGCGGCTCATTGTGGGTCTGTAGAGAGCGCACAAGCGGGCTCAAATCTCGGCTTGCAAGCGTTGAGTATCGCCCGTACACCCCGAACTCACGGCTGGCATAAACACGTGTTAAGTCCACTACGGGCAGTAAAGGACTGGTATCGAGTGCCCTTACCCGAAAATACATCGAAAGTACACACACCGGGAAACAGGGCCTACATTTTGTACTACAGTAGTTATGATTGTACTGCTGTGTACTGTAAACGAAACACGGAAGTCACCTGCGTAGGTCGACGCCCTTGACCAGGATGGCCCCCTTCACCCCGACCGCAGCGACGTCCTCCTTTCGAATGCGATGCGCTCCGACGGTCTCTCGCCACGCAATGGACTCCTCCACGAGATCGCTTACCCTCTTCCCATCGTATTCCAACGACCAATACGCCGCTTCTAAAAACCTGACCGCGATGGTGCAAAACAAGCCGCACGGCAAAGGCAAAGTACCCGCGCCCGCAGAGAAGCGATAGAGATTAATGTTGTACTACTGTTGTACGGCGAAAGAGGCCATCGGGATATACTTCGAAGTACCAACACTGATATCAACACCAACACTAACAGTACCGACGCCCACGCCATAGCACCAATACCAACTACACCAACACCAACACCAACACCAACACCAACGACACTACTGTAGCACTAACATCAACACTAACGCCCACAACTACCACGCCACCAATACCAACACCAACACCCATACCAACTTTAATACGAACTATAATACCGACTTTAAAATCAACACCAACACCAAACCCAACACCGGCGACAATACAGTAGCACCAACACCGTACCAACAAAACCCACACCAGCACCAACACCAGCACGGACAAAACCAACAATACCAACGCCAACACCAACACCAACAGTGAACACCAGCACATCCACAACACCAACGCCAATACCAATGCTACTACTGCTGTTGGCTAGGGCTGTAGCGCATGCTGTGCGTCGGCAAGCGGATGCTTCCCGACCACGACATACACGGCCTCACACTCAGCTAGCAAAGATGAGTCCTCGATCTCACAGCCGTTTTTTTTTAAAATATATATACGGCATTGGGAAGTGGAATACTATTAATACCAGCCGGTCGCCCCGGTGGTCTAACAGGTAGCCACGAAGCCTATTAGTGTTGGATGTCGGGGGTTCGAGTCTCCTCGTATGGAGATTTTTAGTCTCAAAAATGACACCAACTGTCGAGAGCGCATATTATAGCGTGGGTAAGCACAATTCGACGAAAGTTGACGAGGGAAGAAAGTGCTGAAATCTTCTCGCGATAAAAATGCCATGCAAGAACCGTAGTGGGGGAGGAGAGAGAAGAACCTACTTTGTGACCCCGGATCTGACTTACGACTAGGAAGGAGAGATAAAGGAAGGGCGAAGATAATAAATGGGATGGAAAAAACAAACAAACACAGAAACAAACAAACATAAAAAACAAAAACGAGTATATAAATACACACCTGCTGTAATGTTCCGCGAGCTTTCAGTCGTACGTATATAGTAAACCGGTCGCCCCGGTGGGCTAGCAGGTAACCACGAAACTTGTTAGCGTCAAGGTCACGAGTTCGAGCCCCCCCGTGTGCATGCCCGTAGGGACTTTTTCTCGCAAAAAATCTTGACTAGCTGAAAGCGCGAGAGCGTGAGTTAGCAAAATTCGATGAAAATCGACGAGCGTTGGGAAGGCTGAACCCTCTGCGCGATAAAAAAAAACAAGGCAAGAACCGTAGTGGGGGAGGAGGGAGAGGAGCCTACTTTGTGACCCCGGATCTGAGTTACGACTAGGGAGGGAGAAAGACGGAAGTGCGAAGATAATGAATGGGATGGAAAAAAATATATATATATTATATATAGTGAGAAATAGAATCTCGCTGTCACCTACCAGGTACATATCATACACTTCGTACACGTATATACTGGCTTAAGAGACACCGATACTGCTAAATATCGCCTATGATTGCTACCCGATGCTTGATGTAAACTCACCTGCCTAGCGCAATGGTATCCAATTCGTGGTTGACCTTCCTCGCGCGTCTCTCCAACCCCGGTTTGGCACCAATCTCTTGTCTCAACTGCTGCAACAGCTGTCGATATCGAACAGGGATGGGCCCTCCGTGCTGCCAGGAAGTCTTCAGTAGTACATGAAAACAAGACAGGAACCGGTGAGCATGGTTAGTATATACCTGGTACGTATGGATACTGCTGTATGGTTATTCTATATAGCAGTGTGTATGATACCAGGAAACGGTTATTCTGGTATTGAAACTATACGACGCGGGGGGACGAGTGAGCGAGTGACGATTGCGTAGGCACTAACGTGTACCAGGTACCAGGTATTATCTTGAGCTATGTCGGTACATATACAGCAGCAAGTAGCGCAATAGTTCCACTGCTATTTGCAGATGTCCACTTTCCTAATGCACACGAGTATACAGACTGTGTGTTGATGAGTTGATACTGCTGTATCATATCGCGATACAACATCAGTCAGTAGTTCCAGTAGTTCAGGTCGCAATGCTCGGGTGTCATATGCACTCCGTTGCACGTCCTCTGGATACGAATATGATATCATACCCTGGGATGTCAGCATTATTGTTATTATTACCGTATTATTATAGGGTTTCCCCGTCAACTTGTGCGTCTGCAGTTTGCACAATTTCAAATTGTACGTCTGCAGTTTGCACGATTTTGACAAAACAAAAAAGCTTGCGAGTTTGGCGACGATTCGAAAAAAAATGTCAACGGCCAGACTGTTCAGCGAAATATGTGATAAATCCCGTGTCTGCCAGCAGCCAGCTTGTTTTGCTTCGCAACCCGACCCCGCCATTCGATGGCAGGGCCACCCCGTCTCCCAGGCGACGCCCACAGAGGCCTATTGCCGCGTTAACAACACGAAACAGCTTCCCTTGTGGGGCCGGCCTCCTAGTGGAAGCCGCTGCTGCTGCTGTATTCTCGTGACTCGTGACTCTACTTTTGAAACCGGTACCAGAAAAGGTTTTGAGACATATGAGGTACCTCGCGTACATGACAACGGTCTGCGTGTTGCTGCAACCACACAGCCACACGCAGAGGCGGTTGGAATTGACCCCGCCACCCGAGGGCAAGGCCACCCCCGTGTCCCAAGCGATGCCAACCCAGGCCTGGAGACGTGAACACGAAGCAGCAACTTCCCTTGTGGGGCCAGCCTCGTGAAAGCCGACTGCTGCTGTTGTGTTCTCGAGACCACGAGGTTGATTCGTCAAGCAACGAGTTGCCTCTGCTCGTCGTACTCGTATGATACGAGCCTGCTCGTACTCGTACCAGCCCAAACAATAACAAGCGCAGTTAACGAGCACAATGTAGACCGGACTACGTGCGCGGGCCGCCGACACCACTCGATGCGACGATGGAGCGGTACCAAAGCCGAATGCTGCTGCTGTGCTGCTGTGTTCTCGAGACCAAGCAGCAAGTTGCCTGTCTGTGCTCGTCGTACTCGTACAAGCCTCGTACGAGCCTGCTGGTACTCGTGCCAAGCCCGAACAAAAACAAAGGCAGTTAACGAGCACGATGTAGACCGGACTACGTGCGCGGGCCGCCGACACCACTCGATGCGACGATGGAGCGGTACCGCTGAGCGACGACTGGTAGTTGGAGACTGCTGTAGGCAGTGTATTGATGGAACGACCTGGTGGTGTATGGTACCTACTCGTGTGCCTGTTCGCAATTGGTATAATTTGCGAAGACAAAACTAAGACACTTTCTTGAAAAACTTCCACAGTTTTTTTTTATGACAATTTCACGAAAAGGGCGGCTCAAAATGCGGCGTGATACCGAGCCGCCCAAAAATCACGAGCCGCCCAAAAAAACTGTCTAACTTGTGCTACGTGGAAACCCTCTATTATTACAGCAAGGCAAGATACCTGGGACCCAGGTGCAGGGGGGTAGGGACAAAGATGTACTATTAATACTGCTGCTGTACAGCATACAGCGTACAGCAGTATTCTATCCGAAAGAAATCGTAGCTCCGATGCATTGGTTCGAAGCCATTTCCTCCCGTCTTCTCAATCTCAATACGTACGTAGTACGTACCAGGTAGTTAAGTGTTTGCTTTGATGCCTGGCCGCCTAGTCTGCTGCTGTATCGCAGCTAGCAGCAGACCTGATGAAAGTTGAACTTCCGCAGCTCGCAATCGCGCAGCTCTCATTCCTTCCTCATGCGACACGTACTTATAATGCCAGCAACCAAACCCGAGAGCTTCCCGAGTACCACACCACACCCCGCAACAGGCGTATACTGATATTGTAGACTCAGCTCAAGTAGCTGCCACCTCACATAAAGGTGGTGGGGCATACATATGTACCTTTACGTACCTGTTTAGCTTGTCGTATTTGGCGCAGCCTCTTGAGTGTCGTGATGTCGACGATGACGCTCAACCAACGCCTGAGCCTTCGCAGCACTCCCAAGGCCAGTACCACATGTTTCCGCACTTGTACATTACCCCTGTGATGATGTTTAACAACCTCCGCCGCCACCATCTCAGCCTGCAGGGCTGCCCGCCTTTTCCTCGACCTCCACCACCGCGATGGGTTACTGCTATCCTCATCTACCGAGGTCGTCTGCTGCGAGAGGTGCTCTCTCTGCTGCTGGGCCCACCTTCCCGTCCAGAAGCCTGATCCTGATCGCTCGTTGACGTCTGCATTGTTTCTGCCTCCGCGCAAATCGACGCTCCTCAAAGCCTGGTCGATGCTGGCGAACTGCACCGCCTGGAAGCAGGAAATCTGCGACGCAGCACCGAGGAGAATCCAGGGCGACTTCCTCATGGTGGCCTCGTTTCAAACAGCGTGAAGCTCAACAAGAACAGAGAACAACATGCCGAACTGGGAACTGCCGATAGTTCAAGGAGGAGTTCCATTTGTTCGCGATGGCGTTATTCTTCAGGGGATCCACCCGACCCGTCTAGGGTAAAAGTTATTGCCTTGGACGTGGAGGCTGCGTTGCGCTGCTGCGCTGGGGTAGCAGCGAGACCGACACCATGAAGACTCTCAAGAAAAAGTTCTCCATATACCAGTCAAGCCAGAAGGTCAGAGTTGATGGGATTTGACCCTTTTTTGACGATCCATTTTGCCCTAAAAATATGTCTTCTCTTCTCCCCTGCCTGTCGACGGAGCCTGCTGTGTGTTACGGCTGTTGTACGTAAGTAACTCGCTTCGTGTATGTTTGTAGCATAGTTGCTGAGGATAGCGCCCGTTGCCCATTGCTCCAGGAAATTCCTTGCCCAGTTATCTGCGTCCTAGGCGTTATTGGGGTGATTAGCTTCGAGCAGCAGCAGTGGCCAGTGATGCAGTTATGTGAGGCAACAGGCACGCTGCTGTCCCCGCATCTCTCTCTCTCTGCCTGAGAGGGCATCGCTGCTGCTCCTGGTACGTAGCCGTAATTAATGTTCTTCGTCGGCCAGCTTTTCGACCGTGTGGTCAAGGGGTCAAATTGTCGGCCATATCGTGCTAAGCTTGAGGCTGGAGGTACTCGTGGCTTGATGAACCAATCGTATTGCTGCTCGCGTATTGCAGTTCGTATACCGCCATACCGCCCCAAAGCAATGGCTTCTATCGTACTGCTGTACTGCTGCTGATGTACCATCAGAAGTGGCATCTGACTCTTACTCTGCAACTTGCAACCTGCTGCTCTGTGCTCGGCGCCCACCCACATACCGGTAGGGTACGTTGGTAACTGCCGGCATATGTAATATGTACAAGCTGGCTGCTCCCCCCACTGCCCAACGACAGAACAAAATGTCGACTGCGTCAAATCATCAAACACGCATTATTATGGTGTACGTGTAAAATGCCATTCAGCAGCAGCAGCACCCTGTGTTCCTGTGTTGCATTGCCCACAAAAAAAATGTGATTTGGCCGAATCCGCTTTCAGCGTCGACGAATGGAACCACCATACCCCTGATTTTTTCCTGTGGGGCATTCTGCAATTTTTCCACAACTCCAACAATAGCGTCGATTCGAAATCCTCCCGCCCCCCCAAAAGACTCTTTGGTGCATTCACTACAGCGTGACAAAGCGGCAGCAAAATCCATGCCCTCTATAGGGCGCGACCTCGTGGCTGAAGTTTGAAAATGTGGTTCCAGATCGTCGTTCTTGTACTCTGTAAACAAGTTGTTTTTACAGCTCTAAACGAGTTTTTTTCTGAGAAAAAAATAGACGAGTATGTACTCGTACCTCGGAAATACGTACTTGACTGCGTTTTTGTGCGCGTTTCTTTGATTTTTGAGGCACATTTTTTAGGCCGATTATGGCTCCTGTAGCATCGATCCCGATGTCTCCCGCCCTGGGATACCTTCCTTGCTTGTACACACCAACACAGGTAGAGTCCTGGGCGATTTCGTCCACGTTTTCCACCGCGACCTCGGCCGTGAAGATTGTGTAAACAGGCGGCGTAATTGCCTCGACCGAAGCGGCTACCTGCTTGCTTCGAGCTGCGGCAAACCTAATGTATCCAACTCTAGGAGGAGCAAGCACCATCAAGCTACCGAACAGTCTCCACTATGTCTTGATTTACAGCAGTAGTTCCTCTGCGTGTGGTTTGTCATTTGGAGGCTTCTGCGGGGACACGATGTCTGTGAAAAGGGCCCTGTGAGGGGCTGAATTGACCCAAGGACCCAACCCCGCTTTCTACAAATCAGGCATTATCTGAAAGTTGTCCATTTTTGGTTTTGTGGGCAATGCAACACAGGCGCAGCAAATCCATCTTCAAGGACCAATTTTAACCCCTAACCCCTCCCTTGTTCCATGCGGCGTGTCTCCCTTATACGTATCATACCGTGTGCGGTTACCGTCTACCGTTTATGATCATAGGTGCGAAAGCTCTGGAGTGACTACAGCGAAGCGAGGGGTTCTACGAATAGTGGTATCATTATTAATGGTAGCAATAGCTGGAGTGCACATGGCTCGGAGGCACCGGTCGAAGAGGGGGCAGGGGCTCCTTCCCTCCCTTACGTCCCGTCCGTGGTTGGCGGGCAAGGACCGGCTCGTGCCCTCCGCGCGTTTGTGGATGCCGTGGACTTGGCAGACGGCAAGCAGGCCGCCATGCTCCAGAACTTGGTGAGAGGCTGAAGTATCTGAATACTATATGTACCATGTACGTACTGTACCTGGTAATTGTTTGTATTAATAGTATTATATGTACGTACGTCGTAGGGTTGGGAGCACGGCTACCAGGTATGATACTTACTCGTGGGGTGTGGCGAAGTATGTCAATTCACTCGTTTTTTTTTTGTGTTGCACAACTCTTTGATATAGCAAAAAAAACAATCAGAACAACAAACGCGCCAGCGAGATATATATATATCTACAGTAAGACGCAGAACTCCGTGAACTTCCGCACGCAAGTGACTCTGTAATGCCTATTAATAGCCAACTGTTAACTATTTATTGATACAACTGTGAATCGTAACTATTGATTGATGCGTCGTTGAATTATAGTCAGCCAAGTCACAGCCGTACTGAACATCTTACGTTTGGCACCGTGCCATCGTGCTCGTAGCACGATGTACCGTATGTAGGATGCATATATACAAGCAGTAGGGGTCAGTACGCGCTCTTCGTCGCCCAACCTTCGCCCGCAGCAGTAGTATTTATACAGTTACATAGTACTAACACTGCGCGCCAGGCTCGAGGTATTACATTAAGCACTAAGCACCCGGTACAGCATAGGACACCTACTTACGTACGTACCGTGTAGTATACACTAAGAAAACGAGCCATAAGAAAGCCAACCTGATATTGACAGGAAAATAAGAAACTCCGGCGGCGTTATACTGAATTGTGTGCTGAACGCACCCGTTCTCAAATAAGAAGTCCAGCCCGTGGGCTGAATTGAGTGGCTTTCCTGTTTCTTATGGGGTGTCCTGTACTGCTCTATTACGGGGGACTATAGTCAATATTAGTAAATAGGACCTGCGGTACACCCAAAAAACTATATATTTACCTATTTTTACTAACAATATTTGGTCCCATTTACTATGGTCCTCCGCAATAGCGCTATGAAGCCTTTTGCTATTGCACTGCTGTACGATACATGCATAAAAATATTACTCTAATTCCAAGTGTTTCCTCCCCACAACGGGAGTTACTGCAGTCCTTAGATGCCTTTAGATGCCTTTAGATGCCTCAAGAGGTTAATAAGCCGCTTGGCAGACAGGCACACATGGAGCGACCAAAACGCCAGGTGCATCGTTAGCAACCGTATACACTTCTTTAGTGTGTTATTAATAGTGTTACTATTGGGAGCGCGCAACACCACGATGGGTATGAATGGTACTTAAACCGCTCTGGACGTAAATATAAGCAACATTTAGGTTTTAATACGAAGGCCAAACGTTCCTTATATTTCCGGACGGAGTTGTTACATGTTGCGAGCGTGTCGGAGACCTTCCATGCATTAATAAGTGAGAAGTTCGGTTACGCCCCCTATACCTCACCAGCTCGCGCTGCTTCTACTGTATGATACATCGTGTGGACAATGCTTCAATCGACACTCTTTTTTTTGCGAATGTTTTGCGAATTATTCCGTGCCAAAGGGGTCAATAGTCAATAGCACTCGTATTATTAGCGTTGTTGACCTTCGTTTTCGATCGAGAATTGATCTTATCATGCTGTTGTGCTGTTGTGTGATTACTGGTCATCTGAATATGGCTGGTGGCAGGTGGTCGTGCGTAATAATAGTACTTTGTTGCTCTTCGAATTACGCCATTGATATATTGATAGGTTTTAAATTGGCCTGCTGGACAAATCGGAACGGAGTACGGAGCCACTCTGGGTACATACATAAGCTGGGTGCTATTGGGTAGACATAACGGCTTAATGTGACGACAACAACAACAACAACAATCTTCAGTATCATTGGTAGCAGAGCGCTGACCAGACCCGACAATTGTTTGGGGCACACACCGGGTGCTGTGTACCTGGTGTGCTAGAAGTGTACCAAACGCAGCAGTATGACGGGGGACCATAGTAAATAAGACCAAATGTTGTTAGTAAAAATAGGCAAATAGGTAGGCTTGTTTGTACCGTAGGTCCTATTTACTAGTGTTTACTATGGTGTCCCGTAATAGTCCAGTAGTGTGATCTCTTGTCCAGAGCTCCACCCTGCTGTAAACCTGCAAATATAAAATACCAGGCATGGGAAATACTTCGAAGTACGTTGTATTACTTTATTAGGTTTTATATTTTGCTGATTGACACGGCCGTCTAAAATATACCACTCTTTCCCGTATACAATATCCATTTGTATACTTCGTATGGTATTGTTTAATCCAAACGGTTCTTATACGTAGGGACAGGGTGGTGGGAGCCCGTTTTGTGCTAGTCGGCGCTATTACGGGGGAGCATAGTAAACACTAGTAAATAGGACCACATATTGTTAGTAAAAACAGGTAAATATATAGGTTTTTGTGTGTACCATAGGTCCTCTTTACTATGGCCCTCCGTAATCGAGACACGCGCCATCCGACGAAAAGAAGCATTAAAAGAAGCATAAAAAAATGACAATCTCGACAGACCAACACAGAAACCAAACAGCAGCAGCAGCAGCAGCAGCGCAGAACAATACCGAGAGCAGGCAGCGCGCGAGCAGGCAGGTGCTCAAATGGAAATGCCCCCGAACTGCTTTCTGGGGGGGGGGGGGTGCGCTTTCGTTCTTCCTGCTGTGCACCCCGCCTGCCATGGACACTTACTTCGAGACAACCTCTTTTGGGTATCGATATTTCAACGCCCTGCCTTCCGGTTGAGCACCCCTCGCGCAATTATTGTGCTGATGCGCAGCAAACGGGGCTTGCGTTGGGCCTAGAGAGCAGCAGGACAAACAGGACGTCAAGCGACGACGGGATAACAGAGCGAGAGAGAGACAGAGAGAGCGACTGCGAAGCGCCAGCAGACACCGATGGGCCGGGCGTTTGCCCTGTCAGCGACAGATTTGGCCTGAAGACACCGGTCTGATGGTCTGATGCTCGTTTGTCTCAGTGTGGCGAAACGCATGGTCGATCTCATCATCGAGCCGATGCCTTCAGATAGGTCGAGTAGACTGGGACAGCAGTTCAGCTGTGCTCAGAGCTAAAGGCTTGTTGAGGAAGAGGAGGCTAGACTTATTGAATGGTTATGGCGATGTAGCTGGTCAACCGGGTTAGCGGTACGCCGTACGTAGCACACGCAAGCGTAGCACAGGGCGGCCGGGGGTGATGTCTCACCGACTGGCGAGGGGGGGGCGGGCAGTTCAACGGCGGCTGGCGGCGTGGGGTGCGATCGGCGGATTTGGGGTACAAGCTTTAGACGTTTAATCGAAGCGCCATCGATGTCAGTGGCTGCTTGTCAGTGACTTCTTCATCCTATGCTTTCCACCTGTGCACGCAGTTGACGACAGTTACGAGTATACGTACATACACCAACGCGAGTTCCTAGCGAAGTTAAGAAATTGTATTGCTGTCTGTGCGACTACTGCTGTATAAACAGCAGTAGTACTCGTGTGAAAATATCATACGTACATACCTGGTATAATATATACCTGGTATGTTACTGGTATGGTACCGTATGCAGCACACACAGCAGTAGAACAGTACGTACGTATGATATGACGAACACGTTTCGCAGTTCTAATACATACCAGGTACTCCTGTACAGCAGTAAGTATGTAAGTACTGTAAAAGTGTACTGAGACATTGACATCAGTAATGTTAATGTTGTATCTGGTACATACTTTTTTATGTTTCCAGTCTGTACTTGATACCTGAGAGGTGTACTGTTTTATTTAGGGTACATACGTATCATTATGATTGCCGTGATGCAAATCGTTAATATTGTACCGTACTGGCTGGTGTTGGGTCCCGGGCATCGACTACTAAACCTTCCAAGTATTTATTTGCACGTCGGCCCAGACCAGCCCGAACCCAGAACTAGCCCTCACCCGAGCCCCGAACACAAACCCGAACCCTTTGGGGGGTTCGAGGTCGGCAGGGGCAGGGGCAGCCACGCGGTGGAGCCGCGTATTTTGGTGGCGTTTTCCCAACAACAACAAAAAACGGGCGGTCGAAGAACCAGCCTCGACCAATCAGGCCCGCAGCCCGCACAAAGTTTTGTGCCGATCGCTGCTGCACATCCGTTTCCAAATGGTGTTGACTGTAATTTACTGTTTACCTTCCGCTGCCGTGGTCGCTTTTCTTGTACTAGGTATTCCACACTCCGCATTCCACAACAGCAGCAACAACAGTAGTAGAAAGTGTCAGATATAAACAACATTGGACCTTGGTCTGTGTACCAGGTATACTATTACTACTGTAGTAAAGTGTTTGTTTTAGGCGGTGATAGTACATGGCAGTGGCAGTGCCAGGTACCAGTCTGTCCGGGAATATAAGGACTGTTTATGTAGTGTTTATATCAGAGTCCCAATGGGGCTTACGTTACCGGCCAGAGTTAGCGTCCACGCTCTGTAGTGTAGTATCGTGTACAGTAGTGGTCCCTGTATAGTGCCGGTATATATATGCGCCAGCCAACAATACCGGCACTATAGCGGCAACCGGCACTACTTACTCCGCACATTGCCACACTAGTTAACTGGTTAATTCCAATCCCACCTGTGGCAAGCGATTTCACAGGCAGTGTAGCGGGCAGCCGGCACTATTCAACCGGCACTATAGAGGGACCACTACGGTATGTTATATCATACCAGTACGATTTTCTACGACTGGCGTAATAGTAATAGCAATAGTTACCACTCTGGCCGGGAATGTGATACCCGTTTGATACAAGCAATACACGCGATACAAGCAGTATCATAGTCATATTAGAGTCCAAACGTGGGTTTTGTTCGTGGCCTGGTAACATTAACATTTACGGTTGGAACCTCCAAATGCCAGATTCTACTGTAGATCGGACATGATCTGCATAATGACTACTGGTATCAACCACTCGATCGGCCGAACTCGCAGCTGACATATTTGTAACAATTTTATAGAATACAACTCATGTGGTGCTGTACTGCTGCTCCAACTGGAAATTGTAGAGTGCCCATGATTTTATGTTTGCGAATAATTTGTTCTCGAGATTTTTGCCCACAATTTAATGTTTTTTTCTTGTGTTTGCCCATAAGTTGCTATTTTTGTGTCTGTCCATAATTTGCTATTTTTGTGTCTGCTCACATTTTTATGGTTTTTTTTTGTTTGCCATGTGGTGCTGTACTGCTGCTCCAACTGGAAATTGTAGAGTGCCCATGATTTTATGTTTGCGAATAATTTGTTCTCGAGATTTTTGCCCACAATTTAATGTTTTTTTCTTGTGTTTGCCCATAAGTTGCTATTTTTGTGTCTGTCCATAATTTGCTATTTTTGTGTCTGCTCACATTTTTATGTTTTTTTTTGTTTGCCCACAATTTGATGATATGTTTGTTTTTATTTTTCCCATAATTTGAAGATTTTTATGTTTGTCCATAATCTGAGTTTTTTTTTTCATTCTCTTTTTTTGTGTGTTTGCCCTGTTCTCCTGTTCGGCAGGACGAAAGCGGCCAGGGCGAACTTGTCGCCACTTTGCTGGAGCTGGCCGAATCCTTGGTGGGCGCGGACGCGCGTAGTGCAGCCCTGTCTCTTTTGGCGGTTGATGTCGCCTTGGCGGAAAAGGCTCTGACGGTGGTCCAGACGTGTCTTGATGGCGATGGAAGCACGTGAGAAGCGAAGACGGCGTTTGGCGTTACATCCGAAAACCGTTTGGCGTTACGTTTTGTGCCTATCTGAAGCGAAACCGGTGTTTGGCGTTACTTCGTATCCATTCTGAAGGGAAGCCGGTGTTTGGCATTTTATATTCGTGCCCAACCGAAGCGAGGACGGTTTTCGGCGTTACATTCGAGAAGCGAAAACAGTGTTCGGCGTTACATTTTGTGCCCAACTGAAGCGAAACCGGTGTTTGGCGTTACGTCCGTATCCATTCTGTAGTGAAACCGGTGTTGTGGCGTTTTATATTCGTGCCCACCCGAAGCGAGGCCGGTTTTTTGGCGTTACATTTCGGGAAGCGAAGCTGGTGTATCATATGGCGTTACATTCGTGCCCATCTGGAGCGAAATCGGTGTTTGGCGTTACGTTCGTGGCCATCTGCAGTGAAACCGGTGTTCGGCATTTTACATTCGTGCCCATCTCAAGCGAAACCGGCGCTTGGCGTTACATTCGAGAAGCGAAATCGCTGTTTGGCGTTACGTTCGTGTCCATCTTAAGCGGAACCGGTGATTGGCGTTACGTTCGTCTTCATCTGAAGTGAAGCCGGTGTTTGGCGTTACATTCGAGAAGCGAAAATGGTGTTTGGCGTTACATTCGTGTCCACCTAAATTGAATCCGGTGTTTTGGGGTTACATTCGTGCCCGTCTGAAGCTAGACCGCGTTTTGGTGTTACATTCAAGAAGCGAAAATGGTGTTTGGCGTTACATTCGTGTCCATCTTAAGCGGAACCGGTGTTTGGCGTTACGTTCGTCTCCATCTGAAGCGAAGCCGGTGTTTGGCGTTTCACATCCGTGCTCATCCGGTGGTGGTGGCGGTAGTGGGTGGTGTGGTGGTGGTGATGGTAGTGGGGGTGGGGGTGGAGACAAATGCGGGGGAATAGGTGCGCTTGGCAGTTTCTTGCCTTTGGTATGTTGTTACTCCTCTTGCCGGTCGTCGTTCACCGCCGCCGTCCGTACCGCTATTTTTTTTTTCATTTCATGATACACCTTTTGGTGCTCTACAGTAGTGTTGCTATTTTCAGCTAAGACCATGTCAACAGTTATCTACCTTATCGATCTTGTCAATCGTGATATCATTGTTAATTTCAATCGTGATTTAATTGTTATCAATCCCACCGTCCTATCAATCATTGTCAAACCCCGTCAAATATCACGTACCAGTGTTACCAATCGGATGATACCTATAGTATCAATCTTGCTGTTTTGAACCTCAATAAACCTACTAATAGTGTACTACTGAAGGCACCCTTTCCCCCAATAAGGAATCGACCAGCCCACCCTTGTCGTTCATCGACAGCGCCCCGAGACGACCCAAGGAGTGGAAGGAGCACCTGAGACAGCTCGTGCCCATCCTCACGGGAGAAGAAAGCGCCCCAGACGGCCACATCTTAGTACCGTTGGACACGGACATGTCTCGAAGGATGACGGAGGTGAAGGCTGTCACCCTCCGCGTCTTGCGGCTGGTCGCGTTCGATCGTGAGAGGGTGGCGGAGCTTGGGCGCTGCGGCGGCTTTCAGGTGAGCGCGCGCATGTGACACAGCAGTCTTGCGGTCGGGTTAGTGAGAAATGGCTGGGTTTCAAGGAGCTTGGAAGGGCGTTTTTTTCGGCAGGTGCTGACGTTTTGCGCGGTTTCAAGGTGCTCGTATGTAGCAAGATGAGATTGCCTCGTGCTAGACGAGAATAAGTACACAACCTGCAGTGTCCGGTTGTATCGTTCAGAGTTAAGCCGGAGTTTTGTCCCCTGTCTCCTTGCGGTTGGGCGCTCGAGAGGGGTGGCATGGAGGGGTGAGAAGCGACGGGGTTTCTGCCTAAACATCCCCTGTTTAACCGCATGCGTTAATGTGCTCATTTAGGTATTTCCTGTTGTCATGCTGCTGTCACGCCGCCGCCCTGCTTCCTATTAGGCGGTATCCCGATTAGCTCTCCCGGAAGACTCGCTGCTTCGTTTCGAAGCGGTGGAAACGATCGTTCACCTCCTCGTTACGGCCTCGCCCGAGCCAGACAGCTCACGCTCCCCGGTAACGGTAACGGTGTTACCTGAGACCAGGGGGAGGACGGGTCGCTGGGGTAAGGTTGGTCGGTTTGGCAACGGTGGTGTAGGCGCTGAGTGCAGCCGGAGCCGCTTGAGTAGCGATAATTCTGGTAAAGGCGCGGCGGGAGAAGAGGAGAGTGTGAGCGTGGAGGCTAGCTTGGAGTCGCCGTCATCGACTTCTTCTCTGGCAGACGCTGCCAGCTTTGTGTACAGGTGAGCGGTGTTGGTGTGCGGTATGTAGTGCCGACAGCGTTCGAAAAGGAATGGTGCATCCGTACTGCTGTGTGCATGTGTGGTACGTCATTCGTTACGGGAAAATGAGCTCTGAGACCAAACGTTATCGTACCACTTTGGGGCTCGTTCATAATCTTATCAGTAACAGTGCCAAAGAAAATGGGTGTACCCCTCGTATGGAGACCAAAGTTGGTCCACTATGTTCCCAAGATTGGAAAATCCAACAAAAAGGGGTGTCTCGCCACTATCTGACCCCTAAGATGATGCCAGGCACAATACGCCATCATCTTGTTGCCTCTTTTCATTGTTGCGCAAATATATACGATAGTAAATGCCCTGGCACTATATACGAGAACGATACGTATATGTATAGGTACCAAATGGACATTTTCCCGGAATAATTTCACTTTTCACCTCCTGCCGCGGGTCTTTTCTCGCGCTATCGGCTGCGGGGCACGCGGGGGGCCCGCGTGCACGCCACGGCGCAAGTGCGGGTCCCGGCCGAGGCCCGTGGGGCGTGCTCTGGGCCTTCAAAGTCGCAAAGTCTGGCAAATAACTCAGGGGAGGCGTTCCGACTTGACACCGCCTCGCTACTACTCTGAAAAACTTGACGTACGACTGTTTTTTTATCCGTATGAATGTTGATGGTTCGTTTTTGGCCCGCCGCATGAACGGAACACACACAGTACGCACCACGCACGAGACAGCAAGGATCACACCGACATTGAACGAGGCATACATCAAGCGTCGTGCAGCAGTAATTGATACCATGTTGTATGCGTCTGCTCTCTCTGGGCTGTGTACAGCAGTAGAGCAGTTGTACGAGACGCTTGCAAAATCACATGCGCATTTAATGTAAATTTATAAATTTGGTTCCAAGATTTTGAAATCTACGTAGAGTCCATACACAGATCTACGAGTACTATGTACAGCACGAGTATCGTAGGCATATTATAGTTACCCCTCTCTATCTACGTGAACGATAGGCCGATCTACATACGTACGAATGCGAGTATTTTGGTGCAGCAGTAGTAACACACAGTAGCCGCTGTTCAGATTGTTGCCTTTGTGACGGCTGTGGTGTCCTGTTTGCGTGCGCAGAACCCGTAGCACACAGCTAGCAGGGGGAATCCAGCAGGTCTAATTGTGACAGCTACGAACTACTGCTGTGTTCAGTCTTTCTTTGTGTATGCGTGTATGCATGTTTGATGTATGCGATTCCAACAAAACTTCCCCCTTTGATTTGACGTACCCACGCAGTACAGCAGCGATTGAAAACAACAAAACAGCCAATACCCGTCGCGGGTATGGATAACACTTCATACTCGCCGATAATTTGGGCCCCGGGCACCGGGGTACCTAGGTGTTCGACGGGCACCCTTAGACGAGTACTCGGCTGCTAAACGCGTACCAGGGTACCCGCCCAAAAGGTAGTAAATATTATACTCTTATCTAGGACCGGGGCGGGACTCGTCGGGCAACAGCTCTGTCATAACTATCTTGTGCATATACTCATCTGTATAGCGTAGAACAGCCGTGATACCTCGTTGTGTACTATTTATTGTGTGCACACTCTGCTCTCCAGCACAACAACTATATATAACTGTGTGTGCTCTGTGTACTCAATCATTGTGTATTGTTTATTGTATGTGCTCTGTGCTATGCTGTCGGTACTGTTCTGTATACAGCAGTCACTTCTTCTGTTGGACCGGTATTGCGTACTCTAGGTCCGCTCTGTGTGTATAGTCTTCGTACTGAACTATTTATACTCTAATGTACTCTGTGTGATATGTGCTGCTGTAGTGTGGCCCGGCTGGCGAGATGTCAATCTCACAGGTTGTCTTCCCGGCCTCGCCCGGATTATCAGGGTGTTTTGCTTCGTTTTTCGCGCTGAGCCGCCTCCTCCTCGACGAGGTTTCGAGGCCGCCACGTGCGTGTTCGCCAGCGCCCAGCGGATGCTTTGGGGAGCCGCTTGCTGTCCATAATCGGTGTACGCAGCAGAGTCAGCTGTATGCCCTTACAGCCGTGATAACTACAGTACCACTGTGGGATCGACTTCAAACCCTACACAAAATAGCCATTAATAGATCGACTTCAGAAACAAAACAAGTCGTTGAGCCTGGACACCAAACTGAGGTTCCTCAACACCGGGAGCCCAATGTACCTCAGATACGATATAATCTCGTGACAGTTGTTTCGTTAGGAATGGCCTTCGCTACTACTTTTACAGTCTATGCCAAAGTTTTGCTCCAAAAATTAAACTATGAAGCATGTGCGATCTATTTTCACCTTGCGACACCCCCGGGATTTCAAGTGACCAATATCCCGAAGGGGAACCTTGTAATATGTACGTTTATGACGAACAACGGGTACTGTATACGAGAACGATACGTAAATAGTTTGAATACGTACGAGTACTATGTTGTTTTGGCCATAGGCGCTGCTGCTGCACAGCCTTTATCTTTGGTTGGCGAAATAAAGGTCGGGAAGAAAAAAGAGCCACAAATAGGTACGATAACGTTTGGTATGAGGAGGATAGACTCGTGTGCAGCAGAAAATCAATTTTGGTTTTCCCCTTATGCAGCTTTATTGGAACCCTTGCCGTCTACTGTGGTCCTACTCTAGTTTTTCTCGTACTGTGGCTATAAAGTAGCTCTACTGTAACTCGAGCTATAGCTCTAACCCTATTATGTATCTACTACTTAGCTGTGGCGCTAGTCTATTGCAACAGACAAAAAACATTGTCTAGTTCTAGCGTGTTAGAAATTGTCGGGAACTGCGGTAATGTTATGCGTGGTCTTAGGGCCACCGGTGCCCCCGATGGAGGCGTATTTGGTGATGCGACTATCCATCTCATCGCGATCATGACATCCAACTTATTGCCGGATGTCTGCCACTATTTTCTGTCTGTCCACCGCCATGCTACCCTTCGCCCTGCGCGTTGCAGTTCCCTCCAAGCCCTCGTGTCGTCTGGCCGAGACACTGGCGGGATTTCGCCGCCCCCCACTCTCGGCTTCGCTGCGGGCGGTGGCGCAGGGGGTCACGCCGGCCATCTACCGATGCCGGTGCTGCCGCAGTCTTTAGTGGAAGAGGCGTCGCGAATAGCAGCGTTCGTCGGAGAAGGCGGAGCCGCGTCGAAGATCGCTTGCCCAGACGCCGTCGCTTGTAGCGGCTGTGAGACGGGGGTGGGCACGGGTCCCGGCAGGTGCTGCAGTAATGGAATGCCTGGGAGGGCGGCGGGGGCGGGCGCGTGTGCCGAGGATGATGTGGCGGAGTTGATGCTTTTTGAAGGCGTGCTAGCGAACCTTGTCGACGTAATCGCGCCTCGGCTTGCGGCTCCGGAGGGGGAGGGGGCTGGGGGTACGGGCGCTTGTGAAGCCGAGAAAGGGTTATTGCTTCACCCGCCCCTAGCAGAGGGGCAGCCGGGCTCCAGCGATGAAGGGTCTCGTCTCGGAGCTCTTGAGGCCGCCGTTTTGATTTTGGAAGGACGCCCGCGGGCTCAGGCGGAGTTTGCACGGCTAGGCGGGTATGCTCGCGTGTGTTGCTTTATCCACGATGCTGCAAAGGCGCCGCAGAGCGTGCTCTCCCCCCCGCCCGTTGCGTCGGGTGACTCGTCTGACAGTAGCGGCCAGGGGCGGAACGCGTTTCGCGCGGACAGCTCGCACGGGGGCGGACGGCCGTCGGCGCGAGGGCCCCGGGCCCTTGACGCGGCCTTCGAAGCGCTGTTTCGGCTGGCGCTCGATGGGCACGCGGTCGTCAACGGCGCGCGCGCCGACGGCGTCGATTCGGTGAAAGCTTTGCTGCTTCTCGCCGTCCGCTCGCCTTCCCTTCCGGTAGCGCTCCGGGCGGCCAGCAGTCTTCAGGCGCTCCTGCGTGTGCGACCGATGAATGCCGTCGCCCTCGAGCGGCACGATGCATTGCGAGCCATTGCGGACGCTGTCGCTTTCCTGGCGCTCTCGGACGGCCGGGAGGGGTGCAGCTCCGCCGCGTTGCCCTCTTGGAGTCGGAGCACCGAGCTCGGCATCAGCGGGGAGGAAGCGGTGGCGGAGCGCCGGAAGTGGTCGTTTGATGAGAAGCGGGAGGCGTTGGCCTCGATGAACGACGTCGTGCGCGTGCTAGCCGCGGTGTACGGAAGGCGCGACTCTCGAGCGCTCGAGAGGTACGCCGACATTCTGTTGTCTTCTTCCACCGCTCGGTTTTCGTTGTGCCCCGCCTCCGGCCGCTCTCTTGGGGCGCAGTGCTCGCGTTGCGGGGCTACGGCGACGGCTGCGATGGCTGCGAATGTGGCCACCGCGGGGAAAAACGTGCGACGCTGTTTGGCGGAGGGGTGCGACGGCGCGGCGGGGCTCTGCCGCGCGTGCGACGCGACCTTGCACAACCAGGCGGACGGGGGCAGCCACATCCGCGTGCCCGTCTCCGCGAGAAAACGATGCGAGCCCGACCACCCCACTCCAGGAGCTCCGCCCCACAGAGCGGGCCCTGGATGGGCGGTCGAAGCGGGCAAGGCTCTGATGAAGGCTATGGCGATCATGCTGGACGACCGAGAGTCTTTCGGCCTCCCGCCTTCGTCCGACGCGGGAGACGGCGTCGGCCAAGACTCTGCTGCCGCGGACGATGGTGCTCCCACCCCGCCCGGTGGTATCCTCACCGTAATGCTCAACGTCATCCAGGACGAGCTGCTAGAGCCGCTGCAAGACCACCAACATTTCCGCACGGGCATCGCCGACCGATGTACGAGTAGCTCCGAGGAACCTCCTGTGGCCTGTTCCCCCGCCGAGGGAGGTTGTGCGCGAGAGCCCGGCGACGCCTGCCAGAAGACCAGGTGCGATCGTGCGCTGGGTTGGACGGGAGGGTGGCTGCTCGGCGCCTTGGAGATCGTGGCGAGGGTCGTTGTTAGGGGCGACAGCGCAACGGTGGAGGAGCTGGGGGCTGCGGGGGCGTGGGGCCTCCTGGCGCACATCACCCGGCTGTTGTCCCCACCCAGGCACATGTGCGCTCGCCGTTCGGCAGCGTCTTCTTCGGTAGACGCCGATGATATCGCCAACCCTAGCGGCGAGGAAAACAGAGACGGTGGTCTCTCGCCGACGAGCGCGGCGAGCGAGGGCCGTCGCCGCCGCCGCCGCCGAGAAAGGTACGAGGGGGAACGGCTTTCAGAGGTCTGGGTTAGCTGGGTTGGGGCACGCCGCTTGTCGCTGTGGATTATTCGGGAGGCTCTGCTGACCGGGGCGGGGCAGTTCCGCAGTCGCGATTCGAGCGCCGCGGCTCTGGCGCAGCCGGCGAGGTGGCTTGTCTGGCTGGTTCAGGCTCTGATGAAGTCGGGCTCAACGAATGGCGGTGATTTCGGGCCTCACTCTGAGAGTCAGGTCAGTGTTGTGTCATTGCGCGCACTCCGAATAGTCTTATTCATTACGTACCACAGAACGAAACCTTTTGTACTCTCTCTTGCGATGGGGTGAACCGTTCCGTTCGGTTCTGCCTTATCGTGCCACCGGCTTCGAACGCGCCCGGGACGGCCTCGGCCGTGCTCGCGCCGTGTCTTGGAGGTATTGTTCGGAAGGCGGCAAGCTGGGCAAGGTACCACGTATACCACGAGCTGCCGTGATTACGATCGTACGTTCCTCCGTATACTAGCGTGTCGAGGCGTTTCCTCGCGACGCGATGCGCCATATCTCTCGCTTCTTCCACCACCGTACCGATCTGTTTCCGTACCTATCCGTTACAGTTTCCAATCCGTTACGGTTGCCGACCCGTTGTCGTGCTCAAACGTTACCGTTGCTGAGCGGTTACCGTCGCCAATTCATTACCGTTTCCAACCCGTTACCGTTACCAACGTGTGACTGTTGCCGATCTCGTTGCCGTTGCCAATCCGTTATCGTTGCCATCGGTTACCGCTGCTAATCCGTTATTTATCGTTGCGAAACCGTTACTGTTGCGGATCCGTTGCCGATCTGTTTCCGTTGCCGATCCGTAAACGTCGCCACGCATTACCGTTTCAATCCGTTACCGTTACCAACTTATAGCTGTTGCCAGTCCATTGCCGTTGCCAACCCGTCACCGTCGTAAAGCGTTGCCGTTGCCAGCCCATTACCGTTGCCAACCCATTATTGTTGCCGATGCATTACCGCTACAACCATCCGTTGCCGTTACCAACAGCTTTGGCCAACTACCGTTGCCGACCCGTCCCCGTTGCCAAGCGTTACCGTTGCGAATCAGTTGCAGTTTCCAACCCGTTGCCGGTTGCCGATCCGTTTCCGTTTCCAACCCGCTTGTTGCTGCCAACCCCCCACCGCTGCCGGTCTGACCGTTCACCGTCATCCTCGCCGGGCACCCGGTCCTTTCTCCTCCTGGCCTTCTCACCCCTGCTTCTGCAGGCGGCCGACCAGATTCTAATGAAGCTGGCCATCTTGAACGAGCTCCGCCTGGCCATCGGATCGTTCGCGCCCTGCGAGGTGGTCATGGAAGGCTGCACTCGAGTGCTCCCCCTCGTGACCCTAAGCGCGAAGGGGGTGGGGTCGAAGATGGCGGTGTCCGAACGGGACGATGCGGGCAGTACCGACGAGGAGAAGGGGGGTAGGACGGGCGTGTCGCCGAATCGGCATCCGCAGGCACGGATGGGCGCAGCCAACGTGAAGGCAAGGCGGCGGCAGTGGTGGTGGTGGTGGCGTTGTGGCCGTTCAGAAAGCGGTGCTGCTATTGCTTCATCGTGTTGAAACAGTATATGGTGTGTTGGTCGTAATTGAACCGTAGGAAGGCTACGTACTGTTCGTGTGGCAGCCGTACGAGATGTAGGTTCGTAGTGGAACCGTACGAGAGCTGTTGTTCGTGTTGGAGAAGAGCCGCACGATATGGTATGTGGTGTTTTCAGGATCAAGGTCGTTCCAAAGTTGAATGTGTCTGTGCGAGAGTTTGCCGACGTACGTTAGTGAGGGCTGTTTGCGTTGTAAGAGTGGTCGGCTTTGTTTGTTTTCGTGGTGTGGTGTAGCACATGAATTGGTGTGCTTTCAGCTCTAATTGCCCGGCCCGGCTTTGGTGGGCGATGTTACAAGGGAAGCCTTCCCGCCGCCGTTGCGCCTGCTATATCATCATACCGCACTGTATTGAGTAGACGAGTGTTGTTATTGTCGTTGTTATCATGTTAGCTCGTCGCCATATCTAGTCCGTGGCCACTGGACACGGCAGGCGCCAATAATTATAAATTGGAAGAAGCAAAAGCAGAAAACACACTACGTATTCTGGACAAAATCGCGGCAAACCAGCAAAAGTGAAAACTAATGGGAACATTATACGAAAATGAGCCAAGAGATAAATGGAGTGCTGTGATTTATTACAGAGATACTTCTGCCCCCGGCGCGAATAGTATAGTAATTAAAAGTTTACGCTTTGCGATCTCCGGCCCCTAACCTTAGCCGCTCATTAACGTTGGATGGAATCGATTGTCGACCAGGTGGTTGGCCGACTCGCTGGTGACCAACGCGGCGCTGTGCTGGACGCGCTTGTTTCGGAGGGGATGATGGAGGTGCTACTGTCGATCATCCAGGGTAACGCCTCTTCGTCGGCGAACTCCCGCACGGGCGAGTCGAGCCTGGCCCTGCTTTTGCTCGCAGACCTTTCGGCTGGGAGCGAGAGGGCGAAGGTAAGACGGGACGAGGCGATCGGTGAAATGCTATTTGTTCATTTTTTTTTTTTGTCGTGTTGTTGTACGTGCGGTATGATGATCGTTATCGGGAGTTTCACTGCATGCCAGTAGGCCATCCCTTCTCCCGCGCGTCAAACCCTTTCAGATTTTCATTGCACCCACTTGTTTCGGGGACTATTAATAGATGCTTCGGATTTGAGTTGGCTCCATTTTTGCTGTATAATAACGGTAACGCCTATATATGAAGAGGCAAACTTACCGGAAGCATCGGAGTCTATTCGTGGCCCTAGTGACCGCAAGGCGTTGTCCCACCCGCCACGCCTCCCTCTTTTCCGACGGTCCCCGGCCCGTCTCACGGCCTCCCCATACCCCCTTTCCGCAATGATTGTGCCAGGCGCGCCTGGGCTCAACCTTAGGCTACGATACCCTTGCCAGCGCCGCCCACGGCGCGGGGGTGGCTGTCAATGCCCACCACTACTCTCTCTGGCTGGAGGCGTCTCTGCGGCGGTATCGGGGGGCAACGGCTCGCCTTGACCCGCCTTTCTTGCGCCTCAACACAAACCCCGACCGTGCCATCGCCGCAGCCTTCACCTACGGTACCGACGAGTCTCCGAGCCAGACTATACCCTCGGTGTACGCCGCGGCCAGCGGACAGAGGGGCGTCGGCAGCAGCAGGAGGAGGGAGGAAGGAGCGAACGACGACGGTGTAGGGGAAGGGCGCGAAGATCTCACTAGTAGAGGCAACAGCCGCCGCCGCCGCCGCCGGGGGGGGTGGACTAAACGCGGTAGTCCGCAGAGAGTACGCGCGGAAGAGACTAAAGAGGGAATCGCTTGGGTTTCGCGAGGGCTGCCTAAGCTGCCGACCGCTCGCGGCAGGGGAGCGGCGGATCAGGTGAGGGAAGAGGAAGGCAGGTCCGCCCACGGCGGCAAGACTGGAGGCGGTGCGCGCGGCGAAAGCGGAAGTTATGGTTCGGACCTCGGCGTAGAGGCGTCAGCGTTTGACGAACTCTGGCTTCCGCCAGGGCTCGTCACCCTGGCCCAGGATGTTCTGCTGATCAACCGGGCGCGCGGTGGCGCGGTGGCGCGAGGAGAGAAACGCTACTTTATTGCGCAGGCTGGGCGGCCGCCGAACGGCACCGCGAATTCGGGGTTTTCGGTGTGGAAGGCGGCGTCGTCTAAGTTTCGCGGGCTCGAGGCCGCCGTGTTCCCGTTCCTTCTCTTGCCCTTGGTGCCGCCAGAACATCAGCCTCAAGCCGCGGGACAGCTCTCCCGCCTCCTCGATGCAAACCCAGCCAACGCGGCGGCGCTCTGCTACCTCCGAGTCCCCCTCGCTCTCTTGAAGCTGGCGTGCCTGCTGCCGGAGCAGAGCCAGGTTCGCGACCTCTACTTCCGGCTGTCCGCCCAGCTCATGTCTCACCACATGTCCCCCGAGGACGCGCTTGAGCTGTTCCATCTCGCCAGCCTCCAGCCGTCAGCATGGGCCCGCCTAGGGCGCTTGCGAGTTACGTCCGGGACCGACGCTCTCCTTAGCAGCGAGGCGTGCCCTCAGCAGCGTCACGAGAGTGAGGACCGCGCGGCGTTAGAAGCGGGGGAAGACGCCTCGAATCGAGGAAAACGGCGCGGACGCGGGAACGACGACAGAAAGAGGAGGGGGATGGCGATGCCACCGCACTCGGGCGAGCTGCAGATGCAGCTCCTGTACGTTATTGGCACGGTAGTCGACTCTCCCTCCCCCGCTTGGTTCTTCCACATGGACGGCAGCGCGGGAAGCGGCCTGGTCGCCGGCCCGTTCACGCGCTTCCCGCCGCGGCGCACCGGCTACTCCCTATCCATGTGGCTGCGGCCGGCGGGATTCTCGGCGAGGCCGGGCGGAGAGATCGCGCTCTTTTCCCTGAGCGAGCGGAGGGATGACGGGGCTGCAAGGGCGTACCTTCGCGTGTCCCTTCGGCGGTGTCTGCGAGCTGGGGATAAGGCCGCTCCCCCGGCTGCGGTGGGCATCGGAGCGCGCGAGGATGACGACGACGACCACGAAGGGAGCGACTGGGACGGCGCCTCCGCCAAGGTTGTGGTGCACGCGCTCACTGAGGAAGGCTCCGAATCGCTGGCCGCTTCCGGCGTCGGCCGCGGGACGACGGCGACGACGGTGGCGGCAGCCGCTAGCGCTGCAGCTAGCGCCATTGCTACCGCCGCCACCGCTACCGCGGTTGTCGGCGAGCCCGAGGTGAGGTGCAGCCGCTGGCATCAGGTTGTCGTCGCGCACTCGTACGCTTCGGACGCGTCGTGTGACGCCGATGGCCGCTGGATGGACGGCAGCATCGCTGTGTTCGTCGACGGGGAGCGGCGCGCGCTCGCGACGGACAGCCCGGGAAAGAGCAAGCGCGGGAGCGACTTGACTCGCGGGGCCCTGGCGTACCCAGGCGCGGGGGGCGTGTCCGCAAGTGTCGGGTGTTGGCAAGAGGAGGAAGGTGGCCGGGATCCGGCGGCCACCCCGCTTGTGGACACAAGACCGGTGGAATCGGCGACGCGCTTCAGCGGGCAGATGGCCACCGTCGCCGTGATGGAAGGCGCATGGACCGGGGAAGCCGTGAAAGCGGCGTTTCTTCGGGGACCCGGGGTGTCGCCGCCGGGAAAACGTGTCGCCTTCGCTTGCCCCGGCGACCTTCGCCCGACACCTTTCCTTGATGGGGTCGACGACGCTGATCGAAAGGGCCGTGCGGGAAGCCGTGCGGGAAGCCGCGCGGGAAGCCACGAGGGAAGCCAAGGGCTGGGGGCGAAGGAGGCGGAACGTGCTCTGGAAGTAGCGGGTGTCGCCGCGAGAATGGGCCAGCAGCTTGTCGGTCAAGGTGGCTGCGTGGAGGGCGAGGCGGTAGGGGCTGTTACTGCTGCAGGCGGCACGGTTCCGACGGTGGCGCAAGGACCCATCGCCAACGCTGGTCCGAGCTCTTTAGCCGCGCCTGCTGGTCCGCTCACGCGAGGAGAGGGGGCGTCCGGCCAAGCGCCGTCGTGCGATGAAGGCGACCCTCCGCGACTGTCGCCGCCGTGTGGTAGTGGTAGTGGTGGCGCTGAGGTGAAGGGGCCGCTAAGGCTGTCGGTGATGCTTGCCCCCGTCCGAAAAGCGATCGACCGCAAGTACGGTGTCGCTGTTGACGAGCCGTCCAGACCGGGAAATTCCACCAAAGTGGGAGCTTCAGGTGGCTCTGGAGACGGATTGGATGGGGTGGCAGCACCGGGGGGAGAGGAGGAGGATGAAGCAGGCAGCGGAGTCAACGCCTTGTCGGAGTCCGTGGCGCTGACTGTGAGCAGCTTCGCCGTGGCTGCTGGGTGTGGCGGGAGCAAGGACTCTGCCTCTGACCGCGGCTCTCCGTTTCGGCTGGCGGGACGCGGGACGTGGGTGTACGCGACTACTCCTCTGCATGCTGCCGTGCAAGCCGCTGGCGGGTTCAGGCTGTGCGTCCCGTTCCTTCGGATGGACCACGCGCGCCAGGTCAGTTGGGGGGTGTGTTTTTTTTGTGTTAGTTTCCAGCTCAGGTGCATTTGTCCGGCTGTTTTTTGCTGGCGTGGAGTCTGTTGCCTTTGCTTTTATCCGGGGGATAGAAGGCTTTTATTACGTACGTGTATACCAGGTACCAGATAGCATTTTCACTTGTTTTCAGGCTTTTGCTGTAGCGTAGTGTTCCCTTGGCCTTTGTTTTGTGCATACGCTGTACTGTGCGGTATATATTACAGAAGGCCCTTTTGAAGAATGGTTGACATTATTTGAGCGCATCTCAGTGTTAAGTGTGCGTATACCAGGATGGCGTTAACGGCTTGTCCGCAAAGGGCATACATATCATAGGAGCAGTAGGAGGAGGTCTGCGACGAGCAACATGGGAAGGAGTTGCGCTCTGGTTGGCTCGCGAAGAGTTTTTAGGTTTGGCAGCGTCTATCAATACCTGGTAGTACGTAGCGAAGGTGGCTCGCAATACCTGCCCCAGAACGCGACCTGGTGTTACACAGGGTGGGTACATACAGCTTCAATATTGTCTTGGGCCGAACACCACGCGCGAAGAACGTGTGCAGTGAATTACCGCATCGTAACACACAAGGTACACACCTCCTACTGCTTGTATCGACAACGGGGAGGGTGTAAACATAACATAATGCTAATATTGTTAATAATGCCAATGATGGTAATAATGCCGAGAGACGCGTCTGTATGTGGAAAGGTCTCGACGAGATCGTTCCAAAAGCCACCATTTTCGGTGTATCTACTATTAGTAAGTATGTCTGTATCGCCCATGCCTTGGAGAAACTCGGCTTTGAAAATCGTCCCAGGGAATGTTATGTACCATGATTGCAGTATACTCTAGTAGTAACCCCTTTGGAAGCGCACCCGAGTTTCTGGAGACAAACTGCTTGGGATGTTCGAGGGCTCTTCATTATAATTATGACCCCAACCCGCGGGCCGGGTTAGGAAGTTTTCGAAATCTTGCGGGTTGAGTCGGGTCGGGTCGCGTCGGGTTGGGTCCGGTTGGGTCGGGTCGGGTCGGGTCGGATCGGGGCAGAAGGTTTTCAAACCCTCACGGATCCGGTCGGGTCACCCTTTACCCGACCCGACCCGACCTGACCCGCGAGGTTTGATCCGACCCGTGAATAACCCTGGAATTTTGAGCCGGGTTATTTGTACCAGGTACAGTAGTAAAAAAGGGTTCAGAAGAGCAATTTTCTTAAGGGAAGAGACGAAAAACGGAAATGTCGAATTGATGTTTTCGTGCAGGTGGCGGCATTGAGGGTCCTCGCCGGGCTGCTGGAGGCTTCGGCTGAGGGGTTGGACGCCTTCCGCGTTCGCGACGGCTTCAACGTGCTCTATCACGCGCTTGCGCAGGGAGACGACGCCCTTCAACAGGTCAGAGACGACAATTTAGCTCACACGTTGCTGAGGGGCGGTGACAGTGTAACGCGCGAGGTGTCCCCGTTATGTGTAGGCACTGGTAGATGGGCTACAAGGATGTTGACATGTGCCCATCAAGGTTACTGCTAGTTCGGTTGCCGAACCGGTACATATTTGTCCACTATCGATACGAAGCACAAGTGGAGATTGGAGATGCTAAACGGGAGATGCTATGTATGGTTGCAGTGAGTGATGCTGGTGGGAGAGCGGTCTAATGCCCCGCGTAGCATGAGTCGCCCGGCGGGAACACTTCCGCAGCGCGACCGAGGGATTTGTTTTCTGCAATGTTAAGAGTGCGTCGTGTTCTCCATGGTCTCTGTCAAGTATTTGTTTAGTTGGAATTGGTCGCTCTGCCAGAATTCATTGCGGGAGGATGTCAGGGATGGGGAAGCAATACCTTAAACAGACCGGCCCGCCCGCCCCCGCCCCCGCCCCACCCACGAAACGTGCGCGTCGCGTGACCACACCGCGATGGCAACGAAACGAAGCAGCTGTCGATGGACACGTTCGACACCCTGTTCGACCTCATGACTAGCGAAGCCCTCCAAGGAGCGGTGGACGTGTCCTCCTCCTCCACGCTGCTTGACTCCTCGGCCTCCGGAAGGTGGACCGACACCGCAGAGCAGTCGCAGGTGCGAGGGGGATTCTTGGCCAACGCCACGGTGGGCGTGAAGCCGGTTCGATCGCCGGAAGCGTTGCGGCTCGTGGTGGACCTGTTGGGCCACTGCGAAGGCAAGCCCGAGCTGCAGGCGCGAGTGATGGAGGCTCTGGTAGACGCTCTTGACGGGAGTCCGGCAGGGATACAGGTGAGTGGCGTTTTGGTTTACGGGGGGGAGGGGGGTGTACTCATGTCATGTATGGCACTGTAGTCGTATGACCATGGACCCTCGTATCCCTACAATGCCCCGGATGGAGCACATCAGGTTTTCACCAACCAGGCAGACATTGCTTGGTGGGGAGGGCGGGGGGGGGGGGGGCTGTTTGTGGTACACGCTATCCCCTAAATACAACGGGCTCACAAGACCACTGGTACTGCAAGAGTTCACAACATGTTTATATCTTGTATCCCATGCAGCTAGTGTTCGACTCCATACACACGAATCCCCAAGTCCCCCGACCGTCGAAACCGAGTCTTAAGCTGTAGTCTACTGCAGGTGATATGCATGCCTGATATTTAGTGTTTGTGAACTATTACAGAGCCTTGTAGATAGGTGTATGCTTTGCATTGTTTATGTTTGCAGCCAAGACGGCCGCACTGGTGGGCTTTCGTTGATTGGCTGACGTTGGTCCATTTTGACGCATCGATACCCCATGAATACCAGCACAGCATTTTTCACGATCAATTGTTCCACGACCCTAACCGTAACGGCAGTAGCCCCAAGCCTAAACCCCCAACCTTTGTCCTAACGCCACTTACCGGCACCCGTTTCTGCCCTCTCTCGTTTTTTTTCGTGTTTCCTGGTGTCAGGTGTGGCGACGAGCGTTCCAAGAACCGGGGCCGTTCGCACCTCTCCTGTACCTCCTGTCTCCTCCTTCTTTCCCCACCTCCCCTACCTCTTGCCCCCCAGAAGGAGTTCCAACGCGCGGCATTGACACCCTCGCCGGTAGCAGCAACAGCGTCGGCACGCGCGGACGATCTTCCCGGCGTCAATCATCGTTTTCGATGTCGTCGGGGCAGGTGGGGGGGAGCAGGGCAGGCCGAGAGGACGGCGGTTCGAAGAAGGTTTCCACGGGACAGAGGCCTGCCGTTGCGGCGGGGGCGGGGGCGCGCACGCAGGCCGCGCGCATGCTTCAGGTTCTTATTGCCGGCTCTGCGGCGGTGGCGGCGGCTGTGCGACCACAGGTGAAAACATGACACTTCTGCATAAAAAAAAGAGAATACAGTCCTACGAAATACGTAACAAACTACAGTAGTATCGTTTTTTCCCGTCTCTATGCACCAAGGGCGGGGTGGTGATGGTAGCGGCTGATGGCGTGTAGGATGTGGGGTGAGGGGTGTGGGGTGCTGTGCTTAGCGTTGAAGGCTTGTGTGTCACGCCTTGCGGCTCCGCGGCGCCCGCGGGTGGGGTTTCGGGCCGCGCCGGGTGGCGTTTTGTGGATACTTGTTGATGAAGTTTTGCTCTTGGCGTGTAGCTTCCCGTTGCCTCCAATTTGGTGGCTGTGTAGACTGCTTTTCCAACGGGGGTGTTGATGGCTGACTTCTCCATTGCCCTCACCTTGGATGGCGTGTTGAATTGATTGGTTGTTGGGCGGATGATGTTTTGATTGGTTGTTTGATTGTTTGTTCGGATGATATCGCCGGTTGTCAGTACGTGTCTGGACGCGCCCAACTTCGCTGTCATCTGTAGCACACCCTGGTGTTTATACACTCTATTGTGTGTGATTTTTTTCACATAATTGTCTTGTAAAATGGAATGCTAATTAATGGTGCTACTGCCAATCAAATCGTAGCACGAGTAGTTGGATGTCATTTAACCGACAAAAACTAGACCCTCAAGCCTTTTCTTTCATTTGCTTTTGTCGTTTTAGAAGAACTTGTCAGTTTAAGCTACCTGTCCCGAAATTTAAGGACCGTTTGATTAAGTATTAATGTTCAAGCGGTCCATATATATTTTAAGGACATACTGGTATGTACGTACCGGTAGGAAGTAGACCCACCCTCAAGTATTCCGTGCCTGACACTGACCCGCTTACATGATGACACGGTTTCATGGCACGCACTCCTTCAGGACCCCGCTGCGGCAGTGGCGACTAGCACATCTGCAGGGTGCACGCCTGATCACCTGGCGGCCTTGGTCGGCTTCGTGCTGAGGTGTCATCACGAGGTCGAGAAGCTCACGGACATCGCGCGACGAGAAATGCTCAACACTGGGGAGGTGCGCCCAATCAGCTTCAACTGGGAGTGTGCCAATGTCGTTGACGACTTCAATAGCACCTTCATTTAAGTTCTTGTTTTTCTTTTTGTCATCCTAACTGTTTTGTCTGCCCCACTTCTCCAGCTCCCTCTCTTTCGGAACTCGAATATATTACTTGCTATTAGTAGGGTCGCATAGCGGGCACTCCTACCCCGTCCCCACTTCGGTGATGGCAGTATGCCCACATCGTTGTCAACGTCATTATCAATGACGAATGCTACTGTCACCGTCAATGACGGTGCGGCAATGTGTTGAGCTTTTTCGAACGGGGCTGTCGTGAGGCAAGGTATGAAACAGCGGGCAAGTAACGTTTACAGGTACATACAACGCTGCATGGGTTACAAGGAGGGAGAAGTATTTTGTTTGGCATATCTGGTGGGGCAACACGGGCTACTGAGCTGTATTGTGCTTGCGTAATCGCATTTTTGCGCGGTGTCATTGCGCCGAAAAGCGGTATGTGTCGTGTTCATCCATAGCGTGAAGCCAGCAGAAAGACACCGTAAAGGACGAATCACACAAGAGGAATATGTGCTGTTTCGTTTGAAGGGAAGTCGGAGTTTCGCAGATTTCTGACTTCCTCGAGACATTACCGTTGCCATTGTCATGGATGGCTCCCGCGAGCCACACTCTACCGGGTTTTTTTTACGGACAAGTTGTTGCGTTGTGGGGATATTTCGTTCCGTAGTCGATTCAGTTGGTCCTTCTGCCACCGAGCTTTTGTCGTGTTTTTGAAGCTTGTGGTAACCGAAAGCATCCTCGCTCCCCGCCGTTCCGTGCTCGCCGCTTCCGCCCATCAGGCCCAGGTACAACTGATGCGGACTCCACTAACGGTGGCGCAGCAACACTCACGCTTGTGACTTAATCCTGCAGCACTTTTACCTATACAGCAACACTGGCGATTGTACAGCAACAGTTTGACTAATACAGCGTTGATGCCAGCCCCCACGGTGGCGAAGCCACGTTTTGACACTCSKCRRSCCCCCCCCCCCCCGCCCGCCGTCATGTCCCCAGGAAGAGAGGTTCGGCCTGTTCGGGGCAGGCCCCCGGCGCGGCTCGTCATCGTCATCGGCCGCCACGGCGGCCGGGTCTGCGCAGTCTCAGCTTACCCTGACGCGACAGGTTCTCGGGACCGTCGTGGAGCTGTTGGTGCAGATGTGCGGCGGTGACGGGGGTGCGGTCGTTGTCGGGATGATGTCCCAGGCGCTACCCGCAGGTGAGGCGGGAAACAGCAGCACCAGCAGCACCAGCAGCACCAGTGGCATCGGGACTAGAGCAACACTGTAGACTACTGTACCCTGTTGACGCTTTTACGCATTCGTGACATATTTTGGAAATAAAAATTACACAAAATACAGAGAGCGCCCTCCCGATCATAGGAAACTTTCGGTCGTCAAGAAATTCAGGCTCGTTTTGTCAAGATGAACGAGAGCATTGTCCAGAGAAATGGTGCTCAGGGTCCGGCGCCACACTAAGTTGTATGTAATGGCCTGTGTGCTCAAGGGTGGCAAACACATACCATGTACCATGTACCCGGTACCTCGTGAGAAATCGAGCCTTGAAATCCAATTGACGTTTCTTATCGCGTAACACGCAAGGTAACTCGCCCCGTTTTGGTGCTTTTCTGAGCCGATTCTCTCCACACCGGGGAAGAGCACTCACAAAACTGGCCCAACCGGCTGTACTGCTTGCCTGCAGAAGACGTTTGCCATTTATTCCTTTGCCATGCTTTCTTGACGGCCTCGAAGGAGAGCTACATGCAGACAAGAGCAAGACCGACGCGATCGCATGTACCAACAGCTGGATCTCGTCTCCCCGGTCCTTTTGTTTGTTTGTCCGGCTGTCTCGTTTGGCTGTGTCGATCGATGCCTTGCGCATCCCCGCGTCCAACTACGCCGTTTGTGTTTTGGCAGGAGGGAATTTCTTGTTGGCGCTGGACCTGCTTTCTTCGAGCCATGCGGAAACCCGAGTCAGCGCCATCAAACTCCTCAGCCTCATGTTGGTGAGCGACGCCTACTTTCGATTGTCCTTGCTGCTATATATGAAGAGAACTTGGCAAAAAAAAACAGCAGCTGTGAGATCAAGGATTTCGTCAAAGTTCATCTTGAGTACTGGTACTGGTATGTGCTACACTCGCAGCGGTTCACCATAGCTGGACCGAGGGGCTAGTTGTGTCGGCCATGTATGATAGGTGCTCGGATTTATTTCCTGATGACAACGGTAGAGGCTTCGTGCTCGCATCGTCGCTGTTGCTAGCCCGCTGTCTCTACATGGTACGGTCGCTAAAAGTTAAGTGTACAGTAGTAGGTGCACAGGCGTTTTTTTCCATGCAATCCTAGTCCTCGTCCTTTTTTACGCCAGTATGTATACAAAGTATACGCCTTAGCGAGCGTACATCAGCAAGACCGCGCTTCAAGACCCGCAGCCGGGCGGACGCCTCGTAGTATTATGATGAACGACGACGGCGACGAGAACGAGTTTGAGAACGAGGACGATATCGACGAAAATGGATGATGACGATTTCGGGCACGAATGGCGAAAATGGCAGCAATAGCAAAATACGTAGCGGTAGCGATAACTGTATTGCGCCTCTCGTTTGCAACATTAATGAACTGCAACCCCCCCTTTTTTTATGTGTTGATCGTGTGCCTCGTCCTGTAGATGAAAACTAAGTAATGTCTTGAATAGCACCAGGTATCAGGTATGAATGCCTTATTTTTTCGCGGCGTGTCGTATAGGTCTGTGAATGTAATATGGTTGCTGGATGATGCACGTGTAGCATGATAGCATCAATGACGACGACGACGGCGAAAACAATTAATACGGCGACGACAACAATCCACAGGTGAGGAAAGGAGACGACGGCCGTCGCTCTTCCACCGCAACGTCGACCTTCTTCTCCTCCGACGAGTCCGCGGTGGGAGGGAGGTCGGGGGTCGACCCGCAAGCGCTGCGCGCCTTCGAGAAGCTGGGCGGATTCACGGCGATGTGTCGCCAGCTCGAACCGCACGCCACTTGCCAGGCGATGTGCGACGCTTTGATGGGCATGATTTTCGGCGTGTGGGGTTCGAAGCACGAGCCGCGACCGATTCGCGAGAAGGACGTGCTAGCGATCAAGGGCAACAAGGAGTCATGGCTAAGGTACGCCTACCGATGTACAGGACTTTTGCTGTACCATTCTACTTTTTATGTACTGCTGTCCCTTATGCCCTAGACTGCTGCCCTGTTAATAGGGTATATACTGTTGTACGTCTGCCCTGTTGATAGGTTACTGTTGTCCTACTGTAACATTGCTCTTGTATTTGTTTTCTGCTGGACTGCTGCCGACACTGTAGCTGGTGCGAGCGCTGCAGGAAAGGTGAATAGTTCAGGGGCATGATATTCGCTCGACTTCGATTTCGCGATGATGCGTACCCGGTATATGCCAGGTACAGCATTATGACCCAGCGAGACAAGGGCATGGTGTGTTGATTTGTTGGTGTGTAATACATGTGTGTGCTATGTTGGCGTGGAAGACATGTGCGTGTTGTGTTGGTGTGGAAAGCATGCGTGTGCTGTATTGTTCTGTAATACCTGTGCGTGATGTGTTGATTTGTAATTATATATCCTCAAACGGTATCAACGGTATCCGAACCATCACGCCATTATCCTTTTGCTTGCAGGGCCTGGTGGAGCAGCTACTCCAACGCCCCTGACGAGGACAACACGCAGCCCAACGCTACAGGACACGCTTCTACAAGCGAGGGGGTATCTCTGGTGAACCGACTCAGGTCCACCGCAGCCGCCGCAGCCGCAGCGGCCACGCCGGCTGCTACCGCTGCTGCCGCCGCTGCTGCTGCTACCACGGACCCAAACCCCTTCGAGGACGCTGCTGCCTCGGAGAACGTTACCCTTGCGCTAGACCTACCAAACGACGAAGAAGAGGAAACTGATAACCACGAAGATGTCCCGGAGAAGGAAGATGGCCTGCCGGCGGTGGTTGATCCGCGAGAACGGGGGCCTGACCCCGCCTCGTCCCAAGGCGAGGACCCCAACGCCGCCGCCGCCGCCGAGGGAGCTACGGGGGGTAGCTCTTCAAAGACCGGGAGATTCGCGGCCCTAATCAAGGGGGTGGAAGCCTCACACAACGGTGGCACCCCTCTTAAGCCCGACGGCGGCGCAACAGGAACGGTAGTGACGGTGGCCGTGCCCGGACAAGGGCAAGGGGCGGGCGGGGTGACGAAGGCAACCGGAGACAAGGAAGAGACGGGATTCCTGTCGGGTATTCTGCGACGACTGAGCATAGAGCCCACGTCCGCTGGAACAGACGCCTTGGCAACGACGGGACCGCTCGTAGCCAAGTCGTCGGTGCCTCGCTCTCCTGCCGGTGGTGGTGTCGCGCAAGACACCGCGCTCGCAGGGCCCGCCACCCCGCCTTCCACGCGAAAAGGCGCAGATAAGCCACACTCGGAGATGAAATTCGATCCCCTTGCGTCCGGCTCATCGCCCGAAGCCGGCCTCGACGCTGCTGCTGAGGAAGCGGCGGAGGGCAGGAGCTCGGAGGATGTGGTGGAGGATACAGCAGGACAGGATGGTGGCGAAGGAAGCGGAGGCGCGGGAGGTGGAGATGGAGATGGAGGTGATGGTGGTGATGGCGGCGGCGGCGGAGGTGAAGCCGAGGAGGTGAGGCTGGTGCTCCCTGAAACGGTAGAAGTTCTAATGCGTGCCCTTCAGCGCGCGCAGTCCCCCGCAGTGCTCGCGCGGTGTCTCCTGCAGCTGGAGAGCGCCGTGGCGTGGCTCCCGCCGGCACCCGCTCCTGAGGGGCAAGGACAAGGGCGGGGCGGCAGGAAAGACTTCGGCGGTGGTCGAACCTTCGGCGGTGAAGATGACAGCGGCGGGACCGCGACGAGATTGGCTGGGAAATCAGCGGCGGCGGCGTCGGCGGCTTCTGGGTCGGGAGCCGCGGGAGGAGGAGCTGGAAGGAATAAGGGGAAAGAACAGGATGGCGGAGATCGCGAGCGGAACGCGGACGCGCTGATGTCTCGCCAGGGATGGCTGACGTGGTGCCACCGTCTGGTGGATGCGCTCGCTGCGAGGAGCGACAGCGGTGACCTCATGCAGCAGCGGAGAACGAGTATGGGGTACGACTACGGCGGCAACGACGGTGACCTCAGCGGGAATGATCGGTGGGGGACAAGCGGATCGGGGAACGATCGATGGGGGACAGGCGGGTCGGACGGGGGATATCTGGACGATTCGCACTCAGGTGAGAGGGCGATTACCCGTTTCCCACCCAGCCCATCACGTCGCGCCCGTCAGGTCTCGTGACGTTGAGGATGAAAGGTTTGCTGAGACGAATATACAAGACTGACAAGACTGGCTGCATCCTTTCTCGAGTAGGGGTTTGCGTTTTGCTAACGCTCTTTTTGTTGTTGATGGATCTCGTGACCAAGGGTTTGGCCAATTCACCGCTTTGATTTTGTTTTTCGAGACGTGTGACTTACGGGCGGCGCGTACGTGCAGTATTCTATGAATTATAGTGCTCTCGGGCTTTGGGACGCCATCCCGTACAATATGCTGTCGGCTTTGCCTCCATGTTCCACTTTAACAATGGAGTTACCTCGTGGCGTTTCCCGAACGCCTATTAATAGTGTATTTGTCACGTTACTCCCCTTGTTTCTGCGTGTCTCCATTTTCCGACACCGCTACATGCCGTCGCCCTTGCATGCGTTTGCCATTTCACACGTTTGCCGTTACACACGATTTACAGTTACATAACAGGTTCGTCATTTTTTGTTATTTTGGTAATTTTTTAAACCTCAGCTGTGAGATGAAGGATTCCGTCGAAACTTACGTTTTTAAGCTGCGTGTAAGGGCCCGTATTAACGAGTATGAAATAAATTCAATTTGGAAAAAATAAATTCAAATACGCTTTTCATTGGTCAACACACGCACCAGCATCAAAGATTAGGATCTTGGGGTCTAATCAATTTGAATTGGACGAAAAAACCAAGAAGGTCCCAGGACCTTCTTCTCCAAAGAATTCAAATCAAATTGAGGAGTTGGCCCGACTTGGACCGGCATGTCCACGGTGGGCAAACGCCCCCGGTACAATCTGGTCCTTTCTTGGTGGCATCGATGACCACGACCGAGGCGACAACACGTGAACCACAACCCGAGGCCACCGGGACAACAGCCGCGCCCACGCCTATAGACCATAGCACAGCGTAGCCCGGCGGTGGCGCCTCAAAACCAATCATGGCGGTCGCAATCCCAAATTTTCAACCAGCTCGATGCTCCAACCCGATCAAAAACCGAGCGATCGACCCAAAAACAGCATGATACGCTCAAGACTTCGATAACACCATCGCCGCCCCTGTCTCGCCCGTGGCGTTCCAGGGATCCCTACGCCCACCCAGGAGACCCTGAGAGCGATAGCTTCCTAGCCTGGGCGGTCAAAAGCAAAAGTATGCTGGCGGCGGCGCGCACGCGTCGACGCATGCTTTCCCTCTCGTCTCCTCTCGTCGATTTTTTTCACCTGGGCGCTGTGACGCATGCTGCGTTTTTTCGATTTCATAAATATTTGAACGAGCAATTCACTATTCCCCATAGGACGCAAACCACTTTTTTTCTGCGAAATCACATTCAAATAGGATTTTATTTTCCAAATTGAATTTTTGCTGTCTTCGTTAAGATGGGCCCTAATGCTTCGAAATCCGACGTGTCAATGTTTTTTGCCGATATTCGTAACATTTTGTCAAACGCTGTCCACGACGATGTAGAGACCACGGACACTGGCAGCGCGTTCAGCTACTTCGAGTCCAGCTCCGTCGGCCGGTCCGTCGTGCTCGGGGAGGGTCCGAGCGACGCCTTGGATACCTTCACCGGGCCGGTGTACGGCCTCGTCGCGGCCTTGCTGGAGCAGGACATGGCACGCGCGCCGCAAGACAAACGAGGACACCGTTTCCTCGAGCTGTTCTCGCCCTCGGTACCGGCCAGCTTTCAGGTGTGTAAAATCACTACTAACATTACTATTGCTATTAGTATTAGTATTAATATTTGTATTTGTATTAGTATTTTTATTTGTACTAGCGGTACGGCCACGGCTCCGCCCGTGGCGCTAGCTTTGCGTTGCCCTAGTACTCGCATTAACATTATTATTGCTATTAGTATTAGTATTAGTATTAATATTAGTATTAGTATTAGTATTTGTATTTGTATTGTTAATAGTATTAGTATTAGTATTAGTATGAATACACGACAGGTGCTGAGATAGGGGTAGCATTTTTGGTCCAAACGTTTTCTGACTGCCGGCGCTCCTCCACTGAGGAGCTGCCCAATAAGGCGCACGCCTTATAAGGCATGGCTTGTCGTTGGAAACACCATTATATTATTAATAGTGTGTTTTATGTGTTATTCCTTGTATACACCTATTAGTAGGCCATCGGATTGCACGCTCATGTTTCTGGGTAACTTACTAATGGCGTACTATTAGTATGGAGCTACTCAAGTCAGGAGCTCCAAAAAAAAGTTGGTGGACCCGTACCGTAGCATGCGTCACAATACCAGCCCTACCAGTCCTATCTAACCCTTTTCCCAACCCTAAAAGGACCCCCTACGTAGTGCCGTTCAGTAGTTTTTGGGCGTGAGTCGGCGAGCGATGAAAGCGCTGACCCTGTAGTCTATACCTGCTGTGTCGTGCGATGAAAAACCGAGGCATGCGCTGTATGTACATAACGGGGAGGGGAAAGGGAACACTATCACTACCATAGCCCTAACCCTGACCAATTTAGACATTTGAGACATTGAAACCCCGCCCGAGGCGTGATGCGGTAGGGCTTGCGCTCTTGCGCCCAAGTGTAATTTTTCTCGCCGACCGAGATTTTTCTCGTCTGAGAAGCCACCCAATGTGGTAAGTGTAACTGTTCGCTCTCAATTAGTCGGTTAGTTGGCTTATTTCGCCGCTCGACTGACGGACTTAGACTACATCCATACGTATAGCCGGGGAACATGTCACAGTAAACAGCACCAAACATGGTGCGTAAACATAGGGGCGCAGATTGAAGTCTATCGTTGGTTGTGGTTATACTACATACGACCCCCCGTATTGTGTCAAGAGATCCATCCAACTCACAGACTCACATGAGTACTAATAATATGAATATTAACATGTTTCATGTCTACATGTCTACATGTCTACCTGTGTGCCTGTGTGTTTTTGCTGAAGGCGGCGGTTCTTGAAGACGCTCTGGATGGGGTCCAAGACAATCCGGTGCTTTCTACCGGCAGCTCGCGGACGTCGCCGACGACGGGAGAGGCTGGGGGTGCCCCCGGCGACGGGGGGGACGACGGGAGCGTGCAGAGACTGGAGAGCTTGAGAGAGCTTCTGGACGCGGCGCTGTACCATCGCCCTGACTTGCCCCTCCAGTTGTGCGTCAAAAGTGAGATACACTATGTATGTTGCTGTGTGTAATGGCCGCTGCAGCTGTCCAATTGCGGTGCAGGTACAGTGTAAAGTGCTGTCTTAGTGTAACGCTAACCCAAACCCTAACCCTAAGCAAGCTAGTGCGAAAGCGAGTGCAAATGTTAGTGCAAGCGCAGTTGAAGTTTGGCTAGGAGAACTCCCCGACCCCTACCGGAACTGCGGCAGTGATCTAACGCATCGTTGGTTAACTTGTGCTTGCCGTTTTTCCTAGGGTGAGCTTTCGCTTTGGTCTCGTGGCGTGGCAGACATAGATTGTCGTCGAAGATCGACATCTTCAGCAGAGACAAGATTGTAGGGAGGGGTGTTTTTTTTGCCTTCCTAGGCGCTGCCGCGCTCGCTCTCCCACACTTGATCTCATCCACTGCAGTTTCTCCTCTGCAGCGTTGTGGGTGGTCCACGTACGCAGAGAAGGAAAACCACCGCTTGAGTTTTTTCGCGTGCCCACGAGCCCCCGCCTTCGTCCCTCCGACCCCTGCTTTTTGGAAATCTTCCCAATTATCGTGTCTTATCATAGGCGTTCACACTATCAACGTGCTGGGGTACCACAGCTCCCACGAGGCAAGGAGCAGGATGAAGTCGGTCGGGCTGTTGGGGATGCGAGACGATCTCATCCGGCGCTGCCTGTTTCACCCGGACGCCGCGGCGTGGGACAAGGTGTCGGCGCTGTCGCAGGTGACGCCCCCATCCAGTGGTTTGAGTTTGACGAGTTTCGGGGTTGATTTTGCAGTAGTTGGTTTTGTTTGTTTGTGTTATCCTACCTCTGCTTGCTAGCCGTGTAGGTTGGTATTCGTAGTTCGATGGTGTGTCGTGAGGGCTTGAGCATGAGCAAGAGGAGGAGACAGCGAGAGCTTGGACTTACCGCGCTATGAACGGTCGATCGAGGATGTGGGTGAAAATCCTCGTCGTGGTGATTATGGTATTCTTCTTCTTTCGACTGGCGCAACATTCCGGTTTCGCGTTCTCCTATATATGCAGTGCATGTGGAGGCTGTTTGCACGCTAGGGTCGATGCCTTCGCCACCCCTCACGTCTGCATTGTCTTTTATTTTAAGGAAGAGGAGTTGGAAAAGGCCACATGGGGGGCTTGGAACATAATGCAACACATCACCCGCGACGTAATTCACTTTTTGCAGGACGGAAGAGCGCTTTCTTTAGTTGTATATCGGAGTATCTGCCCAAGAGGAGGCGGGCATCGGCTCCCGAAGGAAGCATCTGCGCGGTACCCCATGTCCGCCACCGCCCCCCGTATCTCCTCTCGTTTATTGCCGTTTCACGTTTTCGTTTTTTTTTCAGGTGGAAGACGCTCTGGAGACCCTCGTATCCAAGCCCGGCAAGTCTAGTGGCGAAGCTGAGGCTACGGCTGCAGGTATTTATTATGTTCCCCTTGTATATATGTAGGCCGTGCGAACGATTTCATTAATGTTTGTCCCGAGGGCTCGTCCTGTCTGTGTCGTCTCGAGCTGGCGCCGTCTGTGTGATCAACGCACGTGTGTCCCCATCTTCAAAAACACCCTGTTTTGTCAGACATTACGCTTTAACAGATTATCTACATCGGTTGAAGCCCATTGTCTCATGGTACACCGCATTTGGCTCAGGTTATACCGCATTCGGCTCAGATTGCACCGTATTTGGCTCAGGTTAGACCGCATTTATATGTGTGCGTCACTATACCGACACTGTAAACGCCACTAGCGAGGCCATCACTACCCTCCCTCTGATAGAACAAGCGGTGACTACGAAATTCTCGATATGCTTCCCCCCGTGAGCATCGTGCACGCAACCGCAGTGACAGAATCGCGGCCTTCACCGCAAAGGTACCACCACCTCACAAAGACTGAGGAGGACTGAAGCCCGGCAAAACAATAGGGGAATATATCGCAGGGGTAATTAATGCATTGCTGTGTTAGGGGGGGGGGGCGTACTCATGTCACGAATGGTCATTAGTGGTATGACCATAGGGTTAGGGTTGGTTTCGGGAGGGGGAGGTTTTGGGGTCATGGGTATCAAAATGTATGTGTCGGGGGGACGTCAAATTGTGATGATCTACAGCATAAACTAAGCGGCCTTACCCCTGACCTTGCCATAATTTGCAGGCGAGGTCGCCCTGAAGCTACTGCAGCTTTTCGTGGAGGTTACAGCCGCTGCTGTGGGCCAGACCGCGGCTCATGCCGCACCCTCCGGCGTTCACCTGTCGCCCATCGGACGGAGCAATACGGCTGCGGCGTCGGCAGCAGCACGCGCGACGCAGGTAGCCGCGGCGCGTGCTCTGGGGCGCGTGGCGACGGCGAGCTCGTACTGCCGAACTACGGTCATTAGCATGGCGCGGGAGCAGCAGCTACTTGTTCGGCTTCTCCCGGCCCTTCGGTGTCCTTTGACGATGGAAGAGGTGGAGGTAAGGGTCCTTGCCTTGCAGTCCTTTCTGCTGCTGCTATTTGCCGTAGCAATGGGAGGGCGTGGGTGGAACTTTTTGAAACAACCCTCCAGCGGATAGGGGGGGAGGGAGGGTTAAGCTCACCACACTTCTCTTATAGAATATGTGTCGTGTATCATTGTAACTCTCATGGAAAAATTGTGATTGCGTTTTGTGTGTGGTTAGAGATAATCTTAGTTTTTGGGGGATGGTCTGGTTTGTTTTGGTATAGAGTACTGGCGGGCACAGACGGGGGAATTTCATTCAGCACCGTAGGGAGTTCCACCCTAGATGGAAGGCGTGTTCAACTAGAAAACGTTCTTGATGGTCGTAAGAAAAGGTCAAAGTACGGCAAAACAGGCCCGTGGCACCCATGACGACAGTTACACTCAATCATGTGTCGGAATGCACATTTATTTGGCTTTGGCTAACGCGAGCTTCATGCAGTACCCAGCAGTCTATGTACGTAGTTGTTTTTTCATGGCTTAATATTGTTTCCTTCCCACTTTTCTTGCGCGGCTTCTGCACTGCTGTGTTGTGCGTGTGCAGGCAATCGAGCTGGGCAACATCCCAGAGGCCCTACCATCGCTCTCGGCCAGCAGTCGCTGGTCGCTTGGGTCGATCAGCCTCCTTCCCACTTCCACGGGCCCGACTTCTTGCATGTCCGACGATGCCGAGGAGGAGCTGTGGGAGAATCAGGTATGGGAACAATAAAAAAGCAAGGCTCTCAAAATGTTGTACTCCCTGCGTGTATTTTTGTCCTTCTCCTGCTGTTGCAGTTTCTGTGGCGATATATACATATGTTGGTTGTCATATAATAGTATCATGGGTACGTACTGTGTTGTTGTTCACGCTCTTTCTGGGGATCAGCTTAGAGCAACAACCGGTATATCCCCTGCGGTTGTTGATGCTTCAGAAATAGCTCTCCGAACCTCGAACGTGGGCGCTCGCATCAATACCAGCACCATCACCTGCAACGCCGTGCAAACGGTGCAGATACCATACAGACATATGCAGCAGTACAAGCTGTTAAGATCAGGGCTGTTTACGGTTAAGGCCAAACCTCCCGGGTCGGGTCGGGCCGGGTAACGGTGACTGGACCCGACCCGTGAGCACTCGAAAATCTCCTGACCTGACCCCACCCGACCCAACCCAACCCGGCTCGTGAGATTTCGAAAAGTTCCTTACCCGACCCTTCGGTTGGAGGTATGATCCGTGAAGAGCCCTGGTTGCAATCACCTGCTCGTGTTCCCCTACTTGAACCCCCAACCACCACGCCTTCTCCTTTTTCTCCCCTCTATCCCCGCCCTCGTACAGTATACCATGTGTCTTTCACACCTCCCTCCCTCCCTCCCTCCCTCCCTCTCTCCCTCGCCACGTCGTGTCGCCCCCCGGTGCCAGGCAAACCAGTCCCCTCAGCGCAGTAAAGCGTTCTTCCCGTCCACACCCCCGGCCTCCGCGGCCGCAACCGGCGCTGGTTCTTGGCCCCCTTCCGCGCCCGGCGGCTCGGTGACATCGTTTCTTTCCGGCTCGAAGGCGACGGCCGGGGCCGGCATCGGCAGCGGTGGCGGCGGCGGCGGCGGCGGCGGCGGCGGCGGCGGGGGCGGCGGCGTGGGCGCTTCGTCGGCCACAGTGGCCACGGCTGCGAGCATGGCCAATGGGCATTTCCGGCTGCATGAGGTTCTTGACGAGGTTGTGGAGGAAGAGGACGATCAAGGAGGAATGGGCGAAGCAGTGGGAGCGGGGGCGGTGGCTGCTGCTGCTGTGGCGGCCGCGGCGGCGGCGGCAGCAGGGGCGGGGGCAGCGGCGGCAGCAGCGGCAGGATCTGCAGCGGCCGCGGGGGCTGGTTCGGAAGGGCTAGCGGCGACCGGGCCGAAGTCTCCGGTGTCGAGAAAGAGAGCTCGCCGACGGAGCAGCAGCGATGTCAGTAGCGGCAACATCGGTGGCTTCGGCTCCAGCGGGGGTGGAAGCACAACGAACGCGTTCAACAGATCGCGGCCCTTGACGTCGTCAGGGGGTGGCGGCGGCGGCGGCGGTGGTGGTGGGTCTTGGCATGACCCCAGCAGCGGCCGATTGGGGGGAGGCGTGGCTGTAGGGGGTGGGTGGGGGGTGCCGGAGCACCACGACTTACATGCGTTCGTGCAATGGTGAGAAGTACGCTCTTTTTTCTTGTTCGTTTTTTCCGTCCCACCTCCGTCCCATATTTTGTCTTATTATCTTAGCCCTACTTCTCCGGCCCCCTCCCTCTCTTTGGTAGCTCATACCCTGACTCATAGATCGGGCACTCCTCCTCCCTACCTTGTATCGTGCAGATCACCTTCATTTTTATCGCGACAAGAGTTCATCATTTTCTTCCCTCGTCGACTGGTGTCGAATTGCGCATGCATGTACACGCTGTTATAGGCGCTCTCTGCAGTTCAATTTTGGCTCAAGAGAAGAGTCTCCTTGGTGGGACTCCATGTGGCGGAAGTAGACATTTTAGTAGTTGCGAGGATCACTGGTTTAGCTGGGTGACGAGTTCCTGGTACGATGCCTTGCGCTTGCCTGTCGCACAGTGTTGTTCGGAGGAGGGCGGGGGGTATGGCTATTTTGCTGTATAGGGGACCCCGCTGAGCTGCTGCTGACAGCACAGTAGCTTTGGAACTGCTAAAAACTTGTTCCAGTACAAAAATCCTGTGTGAACCAGCTTAACTATGTTACAGGTCGTTGCAGAAACCTCCCGTGGCCTGCTGGTGTCAGCATTGGAATGCTCTAGAAACGTGTTATAACACGAGCAACCTGTTAGGATAAATGTTGATATATGAATTACCTGGTGTGTCACAGGTACAGCGGCGACGAACAGCGTGAGATAAGGGAGGCTCTTCGGCACCGAGTGTCCAAGGCGCTCGAGCCGCTGGACAAGGCGCGGAAAAAAACGGCCACCAAGCTGGTCTCGAGACGGGAGCGAGCCGCGCGACAGGCTCAGAAGCGAGAAGCCGAGGCAACTAGTGCCAAAGAAAAGTGAGGGTGGAAACATACAGGTAGCGTTAGCTATTAATAGCTCATTAACCGGCAACGGTAGCTCTATACCTGGTATACACGAGGGATTTCCCCCTTTTCCGAGTCTCCTGGGAAACAGTGCAGGGAAGCGATGGGTTGGCGCAGGTGCCATGCACACGTTGGTGACGTTTCCCGTTTTTGTACATATGTGGGCGTAGTGCAAGCCAGCTCTACGGCGACGGCGCTACTGCCCGCATAGTGCCTGACTCGTGTACCATTGCCTTATATTCCAATCGTCGTTTTGCGTACGTGACTCGTGTGATTTGCTCCATCGACAATTACGACACGGCGGAAATTGTGTCCTAGGAAGGTATCTACTATCACGCCACCTCACCAGACTGTCTCAGGGTAGAGTTTACTGCAAGCTTAGCTAGCTGACACCGGCTTGTCTACCCATTTTCTGCCCGCGTTCGGCATTTCGAACCGCGACAGAGTCAAGCGGCTGCCATGTTTGTGGGTTGTACTGCCGATTTCCTTGCGCACTGCTGTGCCACCACGTTCGGCTGAGAAGCAGCGCCACACGTCTTGACCCTCTCCACCTATTAAGTACATACTTCGTACAATATTTGTACTCATCTCGTACGTACAGCATCCAACTACTGGCTGCCGTGAAAAATATCTGCAATATGAAATACCTACTGTGTCAACCATTCTGCTGTTCGAGACATCTACTGTAAGCATCGAATATCTGCACTATCAAACGTCTACAGTACCAACCACGTGCCTACAGAATCAAGCTTCTTCGATATCATCAGCCATGTTCAGAACCAACAGACAGCAGTGCCGATGGTTGAGGTTGATCCAAGTTACCATTCCTAGTTTGTTTTTTCCAATCAAAACGCCAACCTCCAAACACCATACCTGGTGCACCTTGAACACCGCAGGGCTGCCACCGACGCGCTGGAACGCTGCCGGGCGCACTCGGAGAAATCTGCCGATCGCACCACCGCCAACGTGGACGCTTGGCTAGCGGAGCGACGGCGACGGTGGGAGGCAGGCAGGACAAGATGCGAGGAGCTAGCGCCCCCGGTGGGTGCAGGGCGGGCGGTCGGAGCCCCTGATGACACTGTCGGCAGTGGAGCCAATGTTTCGGCAGGATTAGGACCGGCCTTTGCGCCGGACCTTTCCGCTGGCTGCTACGGGGACAACCAAGACCCGGCCAAAGGAGGATGCGCATCGGGGTCGGGGGAGGGGAGGGAGGGGGGGCTGGATGGGGTGTGTTCGTTGAAAAGGCAGTCTTTGCCGCCGTGGGACTGGGGGAAAGGGGGTGTGAATGGCGCGAGTTTTGACGACTTCTTTGAAACGTTTGCGGGCGGCAGGGCGGAGGCGGTCGGACAGCCACCGTCGGACAGCGCATCGACTAACTGACTCGGTTGACTTGGGCTGTCTGGCTGCCAGCGGTGTGGCGCTGGCTTCTCTTTGTTGGCGTCGCCGATTTTTTTGGTAGTTGTTTGGATTTGTTCGGCGGCAGGTGGTGTAGCCTATCATATGTGTGTCGGCATCACCGCTGTGGGAAGGAACCGGTCGATCGCTGCCGTACTCGTGTTTTTTTTTCGTTTTTGACACGACGCGTACCGCTATTAACGGCTTCGTGACAGGGAAAGGGTTTCCTTTTTTCCTTTTTCCTTTTTTTTTCTTTTCCTTTTTTTCTTTTTGTTTTGTTTCTTCCGTAGCCTACAGTACGAGCCATTTGTTTTTTACGGTACGTCAAGACTGCCGCGAGTGGCGGTGGTACATACCAGGTACCTATCTGCCCATATAAACGTAAGGGCCCGTCTGGGTATTCATATCAAGTACACTGAAGCGTTCCTTATAGTTTACGGACAAAGTGGTATGGAGTAGTGCTGCTGTCACTCGTTCTCCGTTTCATGCCGGCACAAAAAACGCCTTGATTGCGACACGCGTTTAGCGCTGATCGTTCGGCGACGGATGAGCTTGTTTGGTTTGACCGACCCGAGCTTCTCCCGGGATGGCCGCGAATAAAAATATTTACAAAAATGAAGGCGACATATACATAGATATATAGATATATAGATATATATATACTAATTGTGTTGCGCGCCTTTTCGCGCGTGGTAGGTATTCATAGGTACGAGTAGAAAGATCGAGATTGCTGCGGACGCCTTGTGTTTGTTGCACGTCGTGTGGAACAAGGTGGCCACGATTTCGATCGGGTATAGTATGTATTTATCTTGGCATGGAGTTGTTGTTCCGGAGTTGGTTGTGCATTTGCGTTTCAGCGCGACCTTTGGAATCGCGCTGGATGTTGTCTTGAGAGTTGTTGAGAGTTGTTGGAGTGTTTCGGGCGGGGGGGGGGGGGGGGGGGGGGGGGGGGGGGGGGGGGGGGGGGGGGGGGGGGGGGGGGGGGGGGGGGGGGGTAAGCGCCACAGGTGGCGGTACGTAGAGTCGTTCCTGAGGCTTGTCCTGCATTACGCGAGAGCCCCACGTTTTCGACTAATGAAACCCCTTTGGTACGGACCCCTTTTAAAGGATATGAGGGACCCATTTTAAGGGGTATAAGGTAATAGCGACCCAAACAGTGATAGCTTCGGTGTTACCAACCATCTACGAGCAGCGTCAGCGCCCAGCGGTAGTACGGGTAGGATCATGTTGCGCGTGTGTCGTCCGACTCCGTGCATCAACCATTGTAGCTCAGACACCAACCATTGTGTGTATCACATCATCTCCCAATCACGCAGTGGCCGTTACACTGTAACCGTCGCTGTAACCGTCAATCTTCCTCTCTGAAAACAAGTCCAAAGAGGGCTATCCTTCGGAATAAGTTCGTGTCCCGTGAACTTTGAGGATCGTTTTCTCACGATGGATAAGAAATTTGACCGAAGAAAGACACATGCTGTCTTATGGTAGGAGTACACTTGTTGTAGATCATTATCAGGCTCTTCACTTGATTATAGTATAGGAACCCTGTACAGCACCCAAAAACGGATTTAAGAGACAGTGTACGCTTTTAGCCCGATAATAAAAATCCCATGGAATATTACAGGTAGATCGATATCGTTTGTTTTTGTTGTTTTTGTCGAAACCAACTCGTGTTGGGCAGTTTCTCAGAGTAGCTTGGCCAGCCAATGCCAAGTCTCTCGTAGCACGCGTCGAAACAGTGCTTAGGGTCGGATGCCACACTAAATCCCATGCAATTTAACAGCCAATAGCAGGCTGCGCTCAATGATGGCAAGAAGAAATTGAACCTCGACGCCAAAATGACCGTTTTTCAAGCGGGCGCCTTCTGTATCCTACCAGCCATGGCTCCGCGACACACCAATTCATTGGTACCAATGTTTGGATCGTTTTCGTTACAACATGCAACTACGGGCACGAAATAAATGTCTGTCTTTCTGTGAGCATTCGCCGGCACTCAATTCGAAGGGCAATCTTCCTCGGGAGGGGCATCTCAATCAATGCCAAGTGCGTCACAGACATCTCAAGGCTAGAAGACGCGTGAACGCCTGCTCTGGATTTTGGGTTTTATACATACGTAGCCTGCTCGGTCGTTCACTGCATCTGAAATGCTTGCCAAGGCTTTCTCTTTATAGAGTAACATTAGAGCTCCAACCTGAGCTCTGCCTTACTACTGTAGACGCGTGTGAAAATACACCATAAAAAACTTAACTTTTATCATTAGACTATATACGTAGTATGATACTTTAGTATGGACTAGCGGTACAGCCACGGCTCCGCCCGTGGCGCTAGCCCTGCGTTTCCAGTAGTAGTATGTATTCCCTGGTATAGCAGTAGTCGTACGGTACAGTAGTCTTATGTACCACTCTGAACGGAAATAAATGCAAGAACCATCGTGCAGGCCGGTACCGACCCGGGGGATGCCCGTTTTCATCCCCGGGTTGTTAGAGTTGTAGATGTATGGAACCGTTTCTGATCCGGACATGTGGACACTATCGTCCTCGGGTGCGGACGGACATCGACGTTGTCCCGAGAGGCAACTCTCGCCGCGCGCTGGCTCCATGAACCTCAGCCAAATAAGCACTCAGCCGATGGGGGTGGGGTTACCACACCTTGCGAGGCGGTATCGACCCGGGGGAATCCCCGGGTTGTTGGAGTTGTAGATGTATGGAAGGATTTATGATACGGGGATGGGACACTACTATCCCCGGGCGAGGCGGGACCTCGCCGTTTTCCCGAGGGGCAACTCCAGCCCAATCAGCAATCAGCCGATGGGGGTGGGTTTTCCACACCTTGCGAGGCGGTATCGACCTGCGGAGTGTCCGTTTTCGTCCCCGGATAGTTGGAGTTGTAGTATGGAAGGATTTCTGATCCGGGGTTGGGACACTATCATCCCCAGGTGGGCCGGGACCTCGACATTGCCTAGAGGGGCAACTCAAGCCGCGCACTGGCTCCATGAGCTCCAGCCCAATCAGCAACCAGCCGATGTCTGATGAAAGCAGATTGTAGCTCTCTCTCTTCACTCACACAGCAGCAGCAGATGCTATGGGCGCCATCCGCGGTTGACCGTTCCGGATTTTTAGAAAGGGAGGGATGGTGATGAAATATCCCCGGCTAAGGTCCAAAACAATCATCACATACTATTCTGGGCATGAACAGGGCGAATTCATTTAAAAAAAAAATGGTACTATTTTTTACCGGGTTTCAACCCGTTTCGTCTATTTCGTTAAGGATTCTGGAAACATGCAAACCCCAGGGATGGTCCTTAAACATCCCCGCTTTTGCAAAGAAAGGTGGTCAGATCGATCTGAGATTTTCAGGTCAGGGTAATTTTGTAATTTTCGGGTGGGGATTACGAATCCGTGGTCGGATTTTTGTTTTTATTATTTAGTTACTGAGATACAGACAGTCCTCTTTGAGATGGCTTCCCCCAGCCCGCCAAGACCAGCACTCAATTGTAGGACCGCTCCCACAGCGAGTATGGGTGTGAGCAACTTTCTGAGTAGCTCTAGCCCCCCTAAATCGGCCAAGCGGAATCGATTGCCGAGGTGACCCAAAAAATAAAAGTGCGAGAAGGCGGCGAATAAAAAAGTTCGAGCCGAAGGAGAACTTTTTTTTTCTGGGTCACTTTTTCAGACGTCGTTTTTGAGTTTTGAGTGTTTTAGAGCGAACCACGAAGTCGATTTTTTATTTTGTTTTTTCCTCAGTGTGGGACAGCCCGGAACGGTCAACCGCGGATGGCGCCTATGTGCTGATTGGTTCGACGTATCAATACAGCAGTAGCTCAATTCAAGGATAGTTTATAAGTCTTTGATTATCTTCTCGGTTGCAGATGAAGGCTGGGAAAACGAGTACTGAGCGAGTGGGGGTGGGGCGGGGCACCCTCGCTCGTCTAGCTGTCTCCAACTGCTCTTATTCCACCCTTCCTAGACCCACGTGGTCAGCGATTTGCGTGCCGTTCCTCTCAACGGGAGCTTTGCTCACCTCTCAAGGCTATTTCCAAGACATCCTATACTTAATAAGCTATTACCTCTCCAGCTGCCCTATCTTCAACTCTTGCCTATGCTTCCGTAGATCATCTTACTCTCTGCTGATGATTGGTTCGTTACTTAACTTATTGTCTCAACTGATTTCAAACACTCTCAACTGACCTGTGATATGCTTCTGGAATCTCTCATCTCCTCGTAGAACGTACTCAACTGTCCTTCAGGAGCTCATCTCCTACGATTCTCCAATAATACGTACTCAACTGCCTTTGATAACACCGTTCCTTTACAATTCTCCAATTTCTTCCCCTGATAGACATTCTACTGTCTTACATTGAAACCCTCGATCTCATACTAAACTCCAATGAAACTGAATAATGTATACTAAAAGCTAGACAAAACCCAGTATCACCACAGATGGGGGTGGGGTTTCCACACCTTGCGAGGCGGTATCGACCCGAGGGAAATCAATTTTCGTCCTTGGATTGTTGGAGTTGTAAACATATGGAAGGATCTATGATCCGGGGATAGGACACTATCGTCCCAGGGTGCGGCGGGACCTCGATGTTGTCCCGAGAGGAAACTCTCGCCGCGCACTGGCTCCATGAGCCCCAGCCAAATCAGCAATGAGTCGATGGGGGTAGGGTTTCCACACCTTGCGAGGCGGTATCGACCCGGGGAGTGTCCGTTTTCGTCCCCGGATTGATGAAGTTGGTATAGAAGAATTTCGTATACGGGGATGGTACACTAACATCCCCGGGTGCGGCGGGATCTCGCCGTTGTCCCGAGGGTCAAGTCCAGCCACGCGCTGGCTCCATAAGTTCCAGCCCAATCAGCCATCAGCCGGTAGGGGCGGGGTTCCCACACCGCGCGAGGCGGTATCGATCCGGGGGAACTTCGTTTTCGCCCCCGGATTGTTGGAGTTGTATATGTATGGAAGGATTTCTGATCCGGGGATGGGAAACTGTCATCCCCGGGTGCGGTGGGACCTCGCCGTTGTCCCGAGGGCCAACTCCAGCCACGCGCTGGGTCCATAAGCCCCAGCCAATCAGCAATCAGCCGATGGGGGTGGGGTTTGCACACCTTGCAAGCGGGTATCGACCCCGGGGAACTCCATGTTCGTCCCTGTATTGTTGGACTTGTAGATGTATGGAAGGGTTTCGGATCCGGGGATGGAACACTCTCGTCCCCGGGGGCGGTGGGACCTCGATCTTATCCTGAGGGGCAACTCTCGCCGCGCGCTGGCTCCATGAGCCCCAGCCCAATCAGCCATCAGTCGATGGGGGTGGGGTTGCCACACCTTGCGAGACGGTATCAACCCGGGGGGCCATTGTTTTCGTCCCCGAATATTTGGAGTTGTATATGTATGGAAGGATTTATGATCCGGGGATGGGACACTATCATCCCCGGGTGCGGTGGGACTTCGCCGTTGTCCCGAGGGGCAACTCCAGCCACGCGGTGGCTCCATAAGCCCCAGCCAATCAGCAATCAGCAGAGGGGGGTGGGTTTTCCACACCTTGTGAGGCGGTATCGACCCGGGGGGACTCCATTTTTGTCCCCGTATTGCTGAAGTTGTAGATGTATGGAAGGATTTCGGATCTGGGGATGGAACACTATCATCCCCGCGTGCGGCGGGACCTCGATGTTGTCCCGAGGGGGAACTCTCGCCGCGCGCTGGCTCCATGAGCCCCAGCCCAATATGGAAGGATTTCGGATCTGGGGATGGAACACTATCATCCCCGCGTGCGGCGGGACCTCGATGTTTTCCCGAGGGGGAACTCTCGCCGCGCGCTGGCTCCATGAGCCCCAGCCCAATCAGCCATCAGCCGATGGGGATGGGGTTTCCACACCTTGCGAGGCGGTATCGACCCGGAGGAGCACCGTTTCCCTCATATTTTTTGGGGCTTCCGATATATGTAAGGATTTCCGATCGGGGGAGGGGGCTTTGTCGTCCCCGGGTGAAACGGGACCCCGACGTTGTCCAGGTGGACAATCCTCACCGCGCGCTGGCTCCATAAGCCCCATATAATCCAAAAGCAGCCAGTGGGGTTGGGGTTTCCACACCTTGCGCGTGTCCGTTTTCGTCCCCGGGTTGTTGGAGATGTAGATGCATGGAAGGATTTATGATCAGGGGATTGGACATTATCGTCCCCGGGTGCCGCTGGCTCCATGAGCCTCATTTCATCAGTTATCAGCCGATGGGGGTGGGGTTTCCACACCGTGCGAGGCGGTGTCGACCCAGGGGGTCGCCGTTTTTCTCCCCGGTTGGTCGGAGTTGTAGTGATAAGGAGGGATTCACGATCCGGGGAGGGGACCCTATGTTACCCGGGTGTGGTGGAACCTTGACGATCCTATTATTAAAGATATTAGGGCGTGAACACCTACATCTCTGTTCAATGTTCATCGCCACTGTTGTAGCCGGATACAGCAGCAGGTGTCACCATACTACTGCCGTAGCCGGGGGCAATAACAGATAGCACTGGTTCTGCTGTAGCGGGGGAAAGCAATAGATTGTACTGGTTCCACCACCAGTAGCATGTTACAGTAGCCGAGCATAACAGTACGTAGTACCGGCGACAATAAAGGCGGCGTATCATGTTACGCTTCGACCAATATGCGGCATAACCCACCGGGTTCGTTTTGTTCTTCACGAGGTCCTACGAGCTACGAGTAGATACTCACCGTTTCGATCAGTATGCGGCATAACCCACTGGGTTGGTTTTTCCTCTTACGAGGCCCTACTGGCTGCAGCGAACGGATCATAGCCTGGGTAGCTGGAGAGAGGGCATGGGCCTACCCCACTCTCTCACTCCTCTCACCACTACCTCTAGACTCAGATGTCTATTGTTCTGCAAGTTTGATTGCCCAATAAGCGGCCCCTCTACAAAACATCAATCTTCTGGGTTCTTATCATCGGTGGATTATCATCTGTCCAACACCAGCATGGCAGCATGCTGCTGCCCGTGCCCGCCTGTGCGACCATCTGTCAAGGGTGTAACAACTATGCCTGAATAGGTTATGAGCCTCGGTATTCAGCAGGGGCACACATCCAAGGGTCCTCGAGAGACGGCGTCCACACGAGGGATCCAAAACGAGCTGGCCTGGACAAGATTTAGTCGAAAAACAAAATACAAGTGAGTTCACGTCAAACAACAAATAGCGGGAATGCTCGACTACGTATGTACGAGTAAGGCATGTGGAAGTCGACCAACTGCCCATCAGGATAGCAGCGCATGGCGCATCGATTCATACTGTATCGGGGCGTGTGTGTGACTGCGTTTGCGATTCTACCGGGTCGAGTGTTCAATCTGGTAACAACAGTTCATTCGGGTCGACAGAAATTGCACTACATCCAGACGTCCGCTCATCATCATCAGGATAGCAGTGCATAGCACGTCAAATCATACTGCGTCGGGGCGTGTGTGCTATTGCATTTGTGATTCTACCGGGCCGAGTGTTAAAATGTCTGGTAACAACAACAGTTCACTCGTGTCGACAGGAATTGCACTACATCCAAACGTACGATCATCATCATCAGGATAGCAGTACATATATAGCGCGTCGATTCATACCGTGTCGGGGCGTGTGTGTGACTGCGTTTGCGATTCTACCGGGTCGGGTGTTCAATCTGGTAACAACAGTTCACTCGGGTCGACAGGAATTGCACTACATCCAGACGTCCGCTCATCATCATCAGGATAGCAGTGCAAAACGCGTCAAAGCATACTGCGTCGGGGCGTGTGTGTTATTGCATTTGTGATTCTACCGGGCCGAGTGTTAAAACATCTGGTAACAACAGTTCACTCGGGGCGATAACAAATCACACGACATCCATAAAAAACACGCAATATACTGTTGCGACAAAATAAGAAGGATAGCAGTACATATATAGCGCGTCGATTCATACTGTGTCGGGGCGAGTGTGGTACTGCGTTTCCGATTCAACCGTGTCGAGTGTTAAAATATCTGGTAACAACAGTTCACTCGGGGCGATCACAAATTACACTACATCCATATAAACCCCGCAAAATACTGTTGCGGTAAAAAAAGAAGGATAGCAGTACATAGCGCGTCGATTCATACTGTGTCGGGGTGAGTGTGGTACTGCGTTTGCGATTCAACCGGGTCGAGTGTTAAAATATCTGGGAACAACAGTTCACTCGGGGCGATAAAAAATGCACTACATCCTAAAAAACCCGCAATATACTGTTGCGGTAAAATAAGAGAGTCCAAGCTTATCACAGTGGGAGGCAAATTCAAAGAAACAAACCCGTAATATACTGTTACGGTAAATAAGAGAGTCCAAGCTAATCACAGTGGGAGGCTAAAGGAAGAGAGTCCAAGCTAAGCAAAGTGGGAGATGAATTCAAGAATATATCTGCAATACACTGTTGCGGTAAAAGAAGAGAGGCAGCGCAGCAACACCAACGTCTAAATGGCCCTCTTACTATCTACGAACGGGGGACACAGCAGCGACGCTGGCGCTGTTTTGACATACCCCCGACGACTGAAAAACCGTTCGAAGGGGAAATTTCGAACGACTTTCCAGAAGTCGTGCAACTAACTACCGGAGGCGGTCCATTGGAGAGCCGCATCGACAAGGAGATCGGATCCTGGAGAAGCTCTACAGCCTATTAATAGCTACCTTATCTCCAGCGGGAACTACTACTGCTGAGACTACCATAACTACTCCGCATTTTACTTATTACTACTCGATCAAGACACGGAGAAAGCGTCGTCGTCGTCGTCGTCAGAACCATCATCATCATCATCATCGTAACCATAATCACCATCATCATCATCATCATCGCCATCATCGTCATCATGGTCATCGTGTCCGAAAGACGCCGAGTGTATAGCAACAACTGGTATGGCGACGACTGATACAGCAACGACTGGTAAATCAACGACTGGTTCAGCATCGACGGGTACAGCAACGACTGGTTTGCGTCAGACATGATCGGTTATTTAGTCAAGTTTTTGTCGCTTGCAACAAGTGCTGGTGACCGTTAGTCATGATTGACACTTTAGGCAAGCTTCTAATAGTTCTACCAATACTGGTTATCATTATACCTGGTGAGTAAATTGGTTTACCTTTCCGTTGAGGAGGAGCGTTAAGTGTAGGCTGAGTGACCAATACATAGTATATAGGTAGTCAACGTTCAGTACAAGAAGTCACTGCTGATCATAGTAGCAACACGAACAGCATCGCTTCGATATACCTCCTGGAAGAGACGTCTGGACGATCAAGCCTATGGTTTGTTTTTCGTTGGCGTTTTGTTTCTGTGCTGCCCACTTTAGCAGAAATGAGGGAGCTAGCTAATGGGGGAGCTACTTTATTTCCATTTTACATATGCGGGGTGTCGCTATCGTAGACACCGATGTTTTAATAGAACGTGTTACGTTGAGTACAGAGCCCTTTATCGTGAGCACAGACAGTGAAACGCTGTGATTATTCAAAGTGATTGGGATTTCCATTACAGTTGACAAGCTTGACAGTAAAAGACGTTTGGACTTCGTAGACGTTTAAAAACTAGTGTCGACAACAGACAGGGTTAACGTTAGTCGGTGCAGTGCCGACAACAGTGCGATTTTCATTTCGGGGGAGTGTTAAAGATATTAGGGCGCGAACACCTACATCTCTGATCAATGCTCATCGCCGCTGCTGTTGCCTGGGGGAGCAGTAGTTAGCACTAGTACTGCTGTAGCCGAGGAGAGCAGTAGGTAGCTGTAGCCGGGGGAAGCAGTACGTAGCAATACTGTAATACTGCTGTAAACGGGAAGTAGCAGTCACGATACGTAACCAAGTACCACTCGGTAGCTTCGTGATTGCGACGAGTCAAGAAGCAAGTTTACCCGAGCTACGCCCGGCCAGAACTGGAATCGGCTGACCGCTGTTCCGTCGGCCAACGTAGATAGCACTGGTTCCACCAATAGCGTGTTGCGGTAGCCGAGCGCAACAGTATGACCGGTGATTTTATAGGCAGAAAATAGCAACACACGGCGTGTCACGTTGCGGTTCGACTAAGAATGCGGCGTAACTACGACCAGTTCGTTGAGAACCCCGACGGGTTGTATTTGTACGGGGCGGGTAGTTGTTAAATACCTTAGTGAATGAGCTGATCACTGGAGTATCGTTTCAACGAGTGCTGATGATCGTTAGCCATGATCGGCACTTTAATCAAAACCTATCGCTTCCAACGAGTGCTGATGACCGTTAGCCATGATCGGCCTTTTAGTAAAGTTTATATCGCTCCCAACGAGTGCTGATGATCGTTAGCCGTGATCGGCACCTTGGTCAATTTTATATCGCTTCCAACGAGTTATGATGATCGTTAGCCATGATCGGCACTTTGGTCATCTTTATATCGCTTCCAACGAGTTCTGATGATCGTTAGCCATGATCGGCACTTTAGTCAACTTTATATCGCTTCCAACGAGTTCTGATGATCGTTCGCCATGATTGGCACTTCAGCCAAGTTTCTATTTTGCTTCCAACGAGTGCTGATGATCGTTAGCCATGATCGGTACTTTAGTCAAGTTTGTTTTTGCTTCCAACGAGTGCTGATGATCGTTAGCCACGATCGGCACTTTAGTCAAGTTTCTATTTGCTTTCAACAAGTGCTGATGGTCGTTAGCCATGATCGGCACTTTAGTCAAGTTAAGTATACGTGTAGGCTAGGTTCTGATGCAAAACACATTAGCAGTAAGTACTCAGTAGCAATCTAGCCGTAAATATGGTGTTGCTCTAGTACATACCAGTACAACAGCGCGATTTCCATTAAGGGGGAGTATTAAATATATTAGGACGTGAACACCTACATCTCTGTTCAATGTTCATCGCCACTGTTGTAGCCAGATACAGCAAGCAGCAGGTGCCACCATACTACTGCCGTAGCCGGGGACAGCAACAGATAGCACTGGTACTGCTGTAGCGGGGGAAAGCAATAGATTGTACTGGTTCCACCACCAGTAGTATGTTACAGTAGCCGAGCACTACAGTACGTAGCACCGGCGACAATAAAGGCGAGGTATCATGTTACGCTTCGACCAATATGCGGCATAACCCACCGGGTTCGTTTTGTTCTTCACGAGGTCCTACGAGTAGATACTCACCGTTTCGACCAGTATGCGGCATAACCCACTGGGTTGGTTTTTCCTCTTACGAGGCCCTACTGGCTGCAGCGAACGGATCATAGCCTGGGTAGCTGGAGAGAGGGCATGGGTCTACCCCACTCTCTCCCTCCTCTCACCACCACCTCTAGGCTCAGATGTCTATTGTTCTGCAAGTTTGATTGCCCAATAAGCGGCCCCTCTACAAAACATCAATCTTCTGGGTTCTTATCATCGGTGGATTATCATCTGTCCAACACCAGCATGGCAGCATGCTGCTGCCCGTGCCCGCCTGTGCGACCATCTGTCAAGGGTGTAACAACTATGCCTGAATACCTATGCAGCACCAATATTTTAGAAAGAGCCAGCGGTCAGCGGCCTCTGGCATGGGTTTGGTCAGCCAATCAGCTGCCGATTTCGTTATTCAATATTTGTAGTCAGCAGTTGGGCTGGCTGGATGGCTGTCAGGGCTTCCTCGGGATTGTGACACGGCCACGACTGTCCGCAGTGCTCAGCACGCGGCGGCCAGGACTCGGCGCGACGTGAGACGCAGTGTCCCGCTCATTGTGTCTCGCACTCTCCCTACCGATGCTGCGAGGCGGGACTGAAACGCTTTGGATCGCGAGACTCGCGAGACCATGACAACAGTAGTGTGATGTGATGTAGCAATCTGAACGGAAATACAAGGGCCATTGGTGAACAAATTTAGAGTCCCAAAGGACCTTACATTGCCGAGCCACTGTCCTTGGGATTGGGGCAACGCTCAGCGCGCGACGGCCGGGACTAGGCGGGGCATGAGACCCGGCGTTCCACCGGTTGTGGCACCCAGCTTCCCTACCTATGGGAAAAGGTGGCGCTGAAGCGTTCTGAATCGCGAGATCATGATTCCAGACAGACAAACTATTAATAACAGCATTTAATCATATAGAAATATTGATGATTTCTAAGTTTTTGCCTCCGCTGCACGAACTATATTTTCTTGCTGGAAGAGGGGTGCACGCGTGCACGCTGATTTGAATCCCGGACGCCACCCCTATATTGGAGGGCCGATTTGTTTTCTTATTGTTGTGGTTTTTGTTTGTCTCACACTGGCTGGAACAATGAAGCCCAGCCCCCCCCCCCGCTCCGTACCCCTCTTTAGGTTTGCGTTCCGCGAATATGCGACTGGTTCACCTTGGGGGCACCCTCGCTTTCTCTGGCAGTCTACAGTGCAGTCTACAGTGCAGTCTCAGTACGCCCAACTCGCGTTGAGCCATCAGCTGTGTAAGTTATCTGTCCAGCGCCTTCTGGTGCTCTAAACGAGTAGCATTGATGTGTCCCTCACCAGGTGATATATTTCGGTCGAGTAGCTTTCTTTGTTATCTTCCTCAAAATGTGATAGCTTCGGGTCATCGACTATTAATATGAATAGTATCACAGGTGACCGGGACTCCCCCCGCCCTTGCATATTGTGGCCGCGAAAAAAATCTTGTAGAGACAATGAACACTGTAGCACACGATTCGGTGTACCGTTTCGGTGTACCGAATTGATAGGTTGTCGACACCTTGTGGGGTTTGCTATGATATACTTGGTATATGTACATTGTTCAACGTATCCACAAGGAGTTTTTCAATGTACGATGTGCAAGATGTGCAAGAAGGAGGTCCCGCCCGCATTTTGTTTTTTTATTAATAGGATGAAGAATCAGCACTCACTAATAATAGTATATTTCGAGCATGTTCGGACACTGGGTGTGCTGAGTGCTGGATGTGGTTGGATGTGCTGTCTTATCAATGCCACTGAAGAACGTATTTAATGCGCAGACGACACACACCTTCGACCACCTGTATTCAGAAAATAACTCCCCGAGATGACATTATTGAACTCACAGCTAACGTATTTATAATAATTTTATTCAATTCCCTTCAGGGTTTAGTTTCTGTTTCGGCTCAGAAATACCTCTATCTTTTATTGACCGTGATTTTTTTACTGTGGTTGTTTTACCGCTTTTCGCCGCCGGGTGAACATCCGGCCTCAAGCACGCCACGACCGCGCGCTCGCGGCGGTGCTTTCGCACATGTCACTCCTCGCTCCCTGGGAAGTCTCGTGGGTCTGCTCGGTAAGCTCGGCGAGGAATCCCGCTCCCCGTGAAACAAAAATCATTATTCACTCGATGAAAGTATGCCTGAACTATTCCCATGACGATAGGAAGCAAAATGTGTTGATTGTTTGTTCTCACGCTTGATTATGTAGTGCGAATAGTCATCACCGAACCTTGATTATTAGACATGATTATATAATCATGACTTGTGCTTCTTGATTATCAGACTTGATTACGATATAATCATGGCTGATTGCGACTGTCTTTCCATAAATCCCTCGTCTTGTATTCCTTCCTGTGTATTGTTTCCCGGACTGATCGCTCGGTGCGTATAGGAAGTCTGTGCTGGCAAAAAATGAGTTTTGTTGTTACAAGAAAGACCACCCTACGCCGATAACGAGTGCGGCCGGTACCGGCCCCGCGACTCCTGAATACCAGCACTACGAGTATTGTGTTTCTAGTACCCATGGCGCCGCCGGACAAGACGGGTCGCCTTTTTTTATCTTGTGCGTCTGTGTGCGTGGTAGTTTTCTAGTCTGCTGTACGTATGCTGTATCGTAGTATCATGGTATCTATGGGAGCTGAAATGACTGAGTACTCGCGAGTACCTGTACTGTGAGGAGGTGAGTAACACCAAGGATGCTTAATAGACAAACCTGCAAGGGGATACTCTGTGCCTCACCTAGTCTTACTACAACATGGCGTCGTATACTTTGTGTCTCGCCTACTGTAGTCTTATTGCATGATGGCACATAATAACATAATACACCTAGGGATTGCACATTTGAACGCAAATAAGTATCGTTCATTCTCACCGACGGAGCTCCTGCACTATTATTGTTAATAACAAACTACCCAACGCCTTTGGCTTACATATCACAGTGGCATATCATACCTGGTAACTGGTATGTATTTACACGATCACCCGTTTGTTCTTTGGTCTGGATAGACGCTTAGCCCATGGCGTTATGTATCAGGTTTAAGGTTTAAATTTATTAATTTTCTCCAAGCCGTTTGTTGGTGGGTGACATACGAGACGTAACGCCTTGCTATTACGGGGTGGGCTAATGTAGTAAATAGGACCTACGATACACACCAAAACCTATATAGTTACCTTACCTATTTTTACCAACACTATTTGGTTTTATTTACTATGGCCCCCCGTACTAATGCTATTAATAGTATGTATTTCAAGCGAGGAACCCACGAAACTAAAGTGTCATATACCCCAAACGCAGCATGCCACAAGGTATAAAAGTCAGTATCAATATCAATATCAATATCAGTATCATTATCAGTATCAATATCAGTATCAATATCAATATCAATATTCCAACGTTATGTTCTGTAGGGTACCTACAGAACCATACCCGGGGTATTTACCCCGGGTATTACCCTACAGAGAACTTCTGTGAGTTCTGTAAGGGTTTGATACCCTTACCCGGAACTTCTGTAAGTTCTGTACGACCTTCATACCCGTACCCGGAACTTCTGTAAGTTCTGTACGCCCCGTTTCACAATACCCGGGGTACCGGTACAACGTTTTTGTACCTGCCCGGAACTTCTGTGAGTTCTGTACGCCCGTGCCACAATACCCGGAACTTCTGTGAGTTCTGTAAGGGTTTCATACCCTAACCCGGAACTTCTGTAAGTTCTGTAAGACATTCATACCCGTACCCGGAACTTCTGTAAGTTCTGTAAGACCTTTGGCACAATACCCCGGGTAAGGGTATACCCTCGGCACAATACCCTGGGTGCCGGTACAGATGTCAGGAGACGGTCAGTCAAGGGGAAACGAGCATCGGTCAAGGGTTTGGATCCGAGTGTTCGACACTAAAAACTTGTAGTTTGGCGTCAGTCAAGGATAAAAAAGACAAATTGCCGTCAGTCAAGGAGTGAAAGTGCCGTCTCCTGACATATTTTGAGGAGTGATGTTATGCATTCTGACGTCATGTCTCATCAGTGACACACACCACAAAACGAAATTYACAATAATTGTGCCACCCCTCCGCTCAACAACACTCATAAAACGAGCATTTCGCCGCCCAAAGATGAAAATGATACGTTCTATATATTAATATTGATATTAGACTGTGTAACAGGTGCGTATGATATGACATACTATATATTATCCGTATATATGTATTATACGTATGTACGTATCGTAATCGTATTTATACCAGATACGTTCACGTCGTACGTACACATCGCATTATACGCATCGTAATACCTACCTGTACGTACGCTGTTCTTGGTTATTTTTTTCGGTTCACCGGCGCTTTTACGAGGACACAAGAGCAGTACGGGGCACGAAATTAGAAACAGGTATATTTAATAGTGAAAAAGCCACTCTGATATTTAGAGGAAATCATAAACTTCGAGATTCGTTTATATTGAAGTTATTATGTTATTGTAGCGTTGAGAGCACCCTGTCTTGAATAAGAAATGCAGCTTTGGCCAGCTTTCCTGTTTTTTGTAAGGTGTCCTGTACTACTGCTGTACAGTACAGTACACCTAATGAGAAAAAGGCTAAAAAGAAAGGCAGGCTCATATTTAAAAGGAGACTAAGAAATTCGGGATCGTTATGTTGAAAATAGTGTAGAAAGCACCCTCTCTCGCATAAGAAATCCAGCCTGGACCAGATTTTATATTTCTTACTACTCGTAGGTGTCCTGTACGGTATTGGTATGAAAACTTTGCAAGATTGTTTCTATAGGTTACGTAGATAACCATACCCGGGGTTTTTCCCGGGTATTACTACCCTACAAAGAACTTCTGTGAGTTCTGTGCGACACTCATACCCGTACCCGGAACTTCTGTAAGTTCTGTACGCCCGTGCCACAATACCCGGGGTACGGGTACAAAGTTTTTATACCCGTACGGAACTTCTGTGAGTTCTGTACGCCTGTGCCACAATACCCGGAACTTCTGTGAGTCTGTAACACTCTCATACCCGTACCCGGAACTTCTGTGAGTTCTGTACGACATCTATACCGTACCCGAGAACTTCTGTATGTTCTGTACGCCCCGTGCCACAATACCCGGGGTAAGGGTACAACTATTTTGACCCCCACCGAACTTCTGTGAGTTCTGTACGCCTGTGTCACAATACCCGGAACTTCTGTGAGTTCTGTAACATTTCATACCCGTACCCGGAACTTCTGTAAGTTCTGTAACACTTCCATACCCGTACCCTAAATCCACAAACCCTACAGAACCTGACCTTGTCAATATCAATATCAACATCAACATCAACATCAATATAAATATCAATATCAGTATCAATATCAATATCAATATCAATATCAATACCAATACCAATATCAATATCAATATCAATATCAACATCAATATCAACATACCAGTTTCAATATCAATAGCAGTGTCAGTATTATTAATAGTATCAATACCAACGTCAAGATCAATATCAACATCAATATCAATATCAACACCAAGCGTTATACACAGACAGCTGGTAGCATTCATGCTTGCTGTGAGGTGGGGCAGTCGTTGAAAACAACCGCCAGCGGGGTGTACATCTGGCCGTAGAGCGTGCATTTCGCCGAGATGCAAGAAGACACTGCGCCGACCTCGGCCACTATATACTCGTATATTATAATATGACAATAACAATATATATATATAATATTATATACTCAAGTATCTGCTCTGTACCTACCCCCTTTGTTCTCCTTTTTTGACAGCTCCATCGACTGGAATCTAGCGATGTTCATCGTTGTGCGACTTACTACCTGGTGGGGCTGTTGGCTGTGCAGGGGCGCCCGGAAAAGTCTTTTTTCGACACCAAACAAACAAAAAATGGTTAGAATTGAAAACAAACCGGAGCGTTGTGATCGCAGGACGATAAAAAAAAACAAACATTTGTTTGCCCATTTTTAGACCACTTGGTTTTAGAGATCCTCACACCCCGTGTTTTCCCACTTGGGGGGGGGGGGGCGTACTCATTTGTTGCTTGCCTTAGTCATTTGACCGTTGACCACGCATCCCTTTCGAGACGGAGCGGGGGGGGGGTCTCTATAACCAAGTGATTCAAAAAAGAAAAAAAAAAAACGTGCTTATAAATCGCCCAGTCATCACAGCGCTCCGTGCACAGGGAGGGGGTTGGACTCATGTCATGCACGGCCGTAGTCGTATGACCATAGACCCTCGCATCCCTACAATGCCGGGACGGAGCATGTTGGGTATTCACCAACCAGGCAGACATTGCTTGCACCAAGCGCGAAGCGCCGTGAGGTATTGGGCGAGTCGCATGGAGGGTGAGCTGCATCCTGCTAAGAACCGCCTGTGAGGCGGACTTGCATGCAGGGGGGGGGCGTACTCATTTGTTGCTTGCTTGGATAATCTGACCATTAACCACGCATCCCTTTCGAGACGGAGCACCGTTCCTTCTCCTAACTCCTAACAGAGACACCTCCAACAACAGTTGGACGTGCATTACGTTGTTTCCATATATTACATAGATGGAAACTCTTTGCTAATCCTATCCCCTTCCTATTTCGCCGTATGTGGCCACGAACTGTTTTAAGGCTTAAATTTGGTTAGGGTGATTGGTTCGCCTATTGCCAGTAGCCCAACGGACTAATGAATGCCTTAAAAAATGGCGTCGCCGGCAGGACCCGAACCTGAGCGTGAAATCACAATGCGTTTCCAATCCTTTCCCTTAACCGCTCGGGCGTTAGTGGTGGAGCATTAGTCCGTTAGGCTACTGGCAACAGGTTAGTCCGTTGGGCTACTGGTGACAGGTTAGTCCATTGGGCTACTGGTGACAGGTTAGTCCGTTGGGCTACTACAAGTAGCCCAACGGACTAAGGCCTACTGTAGCAACTGCCTTAACAAACGGCATCGACGGCAGGACATGGAGGGATGGGTTGTAGTAGTCGTGAGTTCGAGTCTCACGACCACCATGAAAACCCTTTTTTAAAGAAAAGCGGATGTTTCTCATGTCAGAACTTGATAAACACTCTTCCTTGGGCCCCCAGAGATTATTATACTGTTAAGAACGTCGGACTAGGCACGTACGGCCCCACGCTAAGACCAATTGCCCCGCGGTTCTGAAGGGGGGGGAGTGTTATAAGGCTTAGATTAGGTAGGTGGTTGGTTGACCTTTTACCAGTAGCTCAACGGACTAATGCCTCTTTACCACCATTTATCTCCATCTATCTCCTAAGACTGCGCTCGTTTTCTCGCGACTATCTAGTGCACCAAACTTCTCCATGTCACAGTCGTCTATGTTCCTCATCTCCTCTGACACATCCCGTTCCTCCGTGTACATTTCACATTCTCCCACTATGTGGATTCTACTCTCTATTGATTTGTCACAAGGGCGCATCTGTGCATCTACTTCATCCTCCTCCCGGCTACTGGTATACCTCTTTATTTATGGCAGGTCCAGGTCCCCTACACGAAATCGTAGTTTCAGCGTTTTCGCGAAGTCCATTGGGCCGTTCAGTCCTATCCCTTCTCTTAATCTCCCGTATATATGTAAGTGTTCCTCCCCTTCCACCTTGCTTCTTAGCGCTACGTAGCCTTTCCCTTCTTTCCCTTCTTTCTTTTATTTCGGTATTGTACTCCCCAAACTCCTCCATGGCCAGCAACTCTTTTTGGTTTCTTCCTATACCTTTCCATACTTCCTCAACTACGCTATCGCACCTTATTCCAGCTCGCCCTTTAGTTACTTTCTCCCATGCAGCTCTATCGGCATTGGTTAGCAACCTCTTCTTTGGCATGTTCTTTACTTTATACTGACATTTCAACTTGCTCACGTCTCTATGTATCTAAAGTGCGCGCATTCCCAGTTCTACTCTCAATACTGTATTACTCGTCGTACTTAAGCATCCTAGTACTTTTTTAGCCGCTGACATCTGCACTGTTGACAGCCGTTCTTCTAACTTGGTGCTCCCTTTCCGTATGTCTCCTGCATATTCTAGCTTTGGTGCAATCACATTCATCACGAGATACATCTCTTAATTATGGTGTCAAGGTGCGAGTCTGTTAGGATCGCTTCCATCCTGCCTACGTGCGTTTTACCCTTTCCCACTGCTTCTGTTACTGTTATGTGTGCATCCCAAAGGCAGTCCTTTGAGATTTCTACACCAATGTACGTATACGGGATAATAATGCACACGTTTTTTTTCGTTCGCCGTCACTCTCGATTTCCGAGTGTACTCAAGAGCCTTCTCTATTTGTTTCTGCAGTCCTTCGGGTGTTTTTGATATGCTCAAGAAATATTTCGCAAACATCAAGCTGCTTGGACTGCTACTATTATGGTGTCATTGATGTATCCCTTGAATGGGTGATAGCGTACATCCCTTTGCAACTCCTTGTAAAATGTCAGCACACCTCGATATTTCCCCGTCCAGCATCACAGCACTTTTCGCACATTCCGTCATATTTTTCATCACTCTCCATATCTTTCCGCTGATCCCTATTTCTCACAACTTTTCCCACAGCCCATTCCTCCATACGACTGCACTGCTGTGTCGTAGGCCTTCTGTACATCTAGAAATAGACAGTGCGTTTTTAGCCCCGCGTCTTCCCTACCTTGGATTATCTTGCCTAATGTCTGCACATGGTCTACGCAGCTACGATTTGGCCTAAACCCTGCTTGCCCTTCCCTATTTGTTTCTTCCTTCTCCATCATTGTTCCCGTTCTATAGTTCTAAATATTACATACCGGTAATGTTTTGGCTACGGTGCTTATATAGTGTTATCCCCCTATAGTTACCCGGGGCAGCCTTGTCTCCTCTCTTAAATAAACTTACTTCTACTCCTTCTCTCCGCCTCTAAGGCGCGTACTCGTTTTTCCATATATATCTAGTTATACAACTTAACCACCATTCTAAGCATTCCTTCTCCCCATATTTCATAAATTCATCAACTATTTGGTCTGCCCCTGCTGCCTTTCTATTCTCAAGCTTAGCTACACACCTCTTTACTTCTTCCCTTGTGAACCCTCCCTGTAACCCTTCTGAACCACTACCTCCCCTTTCTGATGCATCCACGTTCGCTTCTGCCCACGCGTTAATTTCCTCATCGAGTTGGCCAACGCCCAAACGGGTAGGGTGGATCGTAAATTATCTGAGTCTGGCGGGGAGGCTTCTTGGCCTTGGGTTTTTGTTGGTGGATGAGCTGCGGCAAGTTCCACACTACCCGGAGAGTTTACTCTTCGGGTGGTTATCCCCACCGCACCTGGCCCTCTCGGGGGTCAGGTCGGGTCAACATGCTCAAGTCTCCGGAGTAGTAGACAGCAAGGGCTGATACTTCCGAGGGGGCATGGAGTGAATTGACACACGACACGAAGTTCAACGTGGAAGTGTGGAGGGCGTAAGCTTTATTTTTACCCATCCGCCGGAGGATAAAAAAATTAGAAAAAAAATCGAGTTCTGCGTCGAAGGTTTCGTTGGTTGTGGGCGTTGCTACTGTATGTAGCTTGCGGTAATGCTCTACAAGTACTTCCCTTTCCCCTTCGACTTACTAACCATTTTAGTTACCGTTCTGTTCTATTAATCAATGTAGCTTTTCCCGCGTCTGTCTCTCCTGCTTGTTTGCCCAGTATCCCTTTTATCGCTACCCACATTTGCTTCATCCCGCCATCAAAGTCTTCATTCGTTTTATTAACTTCGTCTTTCCATATCCCTTTCTTCTTCTCAACCATCTTTTTTACTTTATTTCTAGCAATATCATACTCCTCCCGTCCTGACGTAGTTTTACTCATGTGTATCTCGCATGTATGTACCTTTCTCCTTACTCTTACAGCCTCTTTTACTTCCTCGTCCCACCATTTTACTGCTCTGTTGTACATTATCAACTTGTTCCCTATTGCTTTACTTGTCGTGGTCTTGAGCAATTGCTCCCATCATTCTATTATGTTTGCTCCTGCACTATCCTTCTCCATACTGTTCTTTGTCGCACCAATGCTTTCCAACAGCTCGGAAAGTTGCTCGGAAATTTTGGTCATCTCTTCTTGGGAATCTTCCTGTTTTCTTTTACTTCTACTAGTTTCACTATTCGCCATCTGTACAATTTCCTACAGACGGCGCCTATGTTTGACGACTCGCGTCTGCTGACTGCCCATATTAGGCAGTGATCCGTAGTTCCTACGTTCGCTGAGCATACATGCACTTCCGTTTCCTTACTACCTCACTTTTCTACCACTATAGAGTCAAGAACGGAGCTTTGTCCCTTTTGTATGCACTGTCTAGTCCATTCTGGCTCTGGCGTTTTTACTCTACCGTTCAATGTCTGCACATCATTGTTCTCATGCTTGCTCCGTTCTTAGGATGATGTGTTACTTCCCCATGCTGTCCAATGTTCTCGTTCGGATTGCTTGCCTTCCCAATTAATTCTTGAATTAAAATCTCCCTCGATAGTACTACTTCTCCTCGTCTTTACTGCTTCTGTACATTTACTGCTACTTCTCCGAACTTTTTTCGCATATATTTTACTCTGGGGGCATATACCCAGTAGATTTTCCCTAAGAAACAATATGTCGCTTCCCGCTCCCCTGGTATCTTTATCCGTAAGCTTTCGTCCAAGGTTGTGTCTTTAATGACTTCTGTTAAGTCACACAAGTTGTTTTTCCGAGGAACCCTATTCCCCCCGCCCCTCTATTTTTGTTATTCTGTCCCTTGCTCTTTTTCCCTATCCATGCGTACTCTCCAATTAATTGTGGATCCTACCCCCCCCCCTCTCTTTCTCCCACGACTCTTCAATTCCCACTATGTCTATGTCGCGCTTACTTACTTGTCCGGCTATTTCTATCCTCTTGCGCTCTTCCGTGGCGAATCCACATACGAATACGTTCCATGATCCTATTCTCAGCCTTCTTCTTCGTTTCACTACCCGCTCTACTCTTTCTTGTCTTTTGTTCCGTCTCCAGCGTTGCTAATTCTATTTTCTCTTCTTTGGGTTTGTTTTCCGTTTTCGTTTCCAGTTTCGTCTGCTTGCTCTACGCCACTCTGTGTTTCTCTCTCATCCCCTCTAGGCCACTTAATGTTTTCTGCCTCCCCTTACTTTCGTTCACCCTATTAATAGGACTACGTCTTAGATTCGCTATTCCATTAGCTATACATAACCTCCATCCTAGCCTTCACCCATGCCGATACTTTTGCTGTCTATATCCTCTGCCACTCCATGCCCGCTTTCGGTTATAGCGTGACTCGAAAATGTTCTCCCTCCCTTTCTACTGGTCCCAATACAAAGCAGCACAGTAGTCCTACTTCGTCGTACTTCCTCTTGGGCGGGGGGGGGGTCTCCAAAACCAAGTATGTTATCTAAATTTGGAAAAAATGAATACAAAAGCTTGTTTCTTCTAAATCGTCTTGTGATCACAGCGCTCCGGTTTGTTTTCTATTCAGCTCATTTTTTATGAGTAACGTAAAAAAAAGACTGTTCCGGGCGCCCTTGGGGTATGTTATATAACTCCCTGGCCTACTCAGTCACGTCACTGAGAAGTCAATGAGAAGGGCAGTGCAGTGGGTTATGATACATGAATAACCAGCAGGGCACAACGAGTTGATATCGATATTATGTAAGTTATAGGAGTGGTGGTGGCGATCGTGACAAGATGGCGGATACCGTAGCAAGGTGCCAACGCATATATAAAGTACCAGTAAAACTCTATACAGTGAGTACCTCGTAGTTCGCGGCAGTACTCGGTACTATACTCATACGGGTGCGTACTAACTGTTGTACGTAGCACAGCGCTGAAACGAGGCTCATAACCTGCCAAGGGCACTGGAACGAGGCTCATAACCTGCCAAGGGCACTGGAACGAGGCTCATAACCTGCCAAAGGCACTGGAACGAGGCTCACAACCTGCTAAGGGTACTGAAACGAGGTTCATAACCTGTTATTGATGCGTACTAGAACGTTTTGATATCAATATAATAGCGTATGACGTAAACAACCCGGTAGCTGCAAAGAAAGGCTGGCGATGAGAAGCGGATAGACAACGTAGAAGTCGCATTATAGACTCGGCCTGTTGTGCTGCTCCGTGTGTTGTGTCGTTGCTTGTGATGTTTACCCCAGCTGCTTTTTGACGATGGTGCTTGGTGATGTTGCAGACAAACGAGGCCTCTCATCGGTTTTGTTCGTTGCTGGGTGGTTGGCGCTGCTGCTGGTGGTCGGTGGTGGTCTGTGCCACTGTGAATGTAGGGTGGGTCGGAGCCCCTAACGAATGTACCACGTTCAGATGCGCGACTTCAGTCGATGTTGCACCTTGTGCGACTCAAAGGTGCCTGTCGTGGTTAGATTATTTTGCCCCGTGTTGTTGTACGTTGTACTATTTATTAAGCCGCGTTTCTTGCTGTAACTTGATACAGCTCGGGCATTTTATACCGCCAGTCATTTTTTTGTTTTATCTCGGGTCGTTCGACAGAAAACGGCATACCGGGACAGAAAACGGTGTTTTCCACTTTTGTTTATCGGGCCTTGAGCTGTTTTTCTACGTAAAACACACCGGTATATATACCGTTTTAAGGCGTTTTTGGCGGGTTCCGGAAACGTTTGAACTCTGTCTTATAGAAGACCCCAGTAAACCCGGGAATATTTCGTCCCTCTGGCTTTCAATTTCACCAGCCAGCGACGGCCATCATACTCACTCGTAGCTCTCGCGAGAGGACGAACGAGGGCACCGAGTCGCGCGCGTCAGGATCAGACGCGTAACAGGGTTCTCGACACAGCACACGCTAGACACAACAAGCAACTATAACTATTATAACAGTATGTCCCAACTACCCAACACGTTCGCCATCCCTCTGCTGCTTTGTTTTGTGTTCACTCTTTCACTCGGAGCTTTCGCCACAAGCACCCTCGGTAAAACTACTGTACTCTAGGGAATACTCCCGAGGGAACGTACACGACAGAGACCGCAACATAGAGGTTATTATGCATTAGGCTCACTATATACGAGTATATATATTGGGAACTTGATTCGCCGATTATTCTTATCAGTTTATGCATTTTTGGGGACAAAATACTCATAAATTGTTTTCATTATTATTTTTTAGTAAATACACTACAAATGCAATTACACTACTAGTCGTACACCATAGGGTACATTCTTAATATTACTCGTAGCGGTACGGCCACGGCTCTACCCGTGGCGCTAGCCCTGCGTTGCCCACTGTAGTATGTCAACACACGGGCGGTACAAAGGATTACTCCAGAAAACATTCGACGTATCAACACTGATTGGTTCACGACACCGCCCATCTTGTTGGAAGGCAACAAAACGTAAATTTGATACCGGTATGACACAAGCAGGGAAGGCCAGGTATTATTTGTTGTGCATCGCGAGCCCATGAATGAGGCGCTCAATGATCGCGTTGCGTGAGAAGCGTGCCGAAAGTCAAGACCACAAACGAAGCTAGTACTCGTGAGTTCCTACTTTCACAAAGAGACAAAAGACAAAAGAGAGCGGATTCCTGCGACGACAACACAAACGCACACATATTCGAGCTGCGCGCGGTGGAAACCCTATAATATATCACACATATAGCTTGCAAAGATGAGTTTCGTCGAATTTCTCGATCTCACAGCTGTTGTTTTGATTTGAAATTTTATAAACATATAACATAGACTTTGCTTGATAAAAAATATACCGGTTCGTACCAACCAGTATATACAGTACAGCATCAGCATTAGGTGGAGCCAACCCACTTTGACAAATCCATCACGAGTGTCAAGCAAAATTCTCCACGCCCCAATGCCAGAAATAGCAAATAGTGCATCATCATCTCGGCTAAAACACTTCAGCTCCAACGACACAAACACATACCCAAAATAATGCCACAAATGGCCAAAAACAAAGACGTTTCGTGCCCGCGGCCGACCATAAAAAACCAGGCAAACACTTTACCGTCTTTCGTGATAAGGAAAAACCAATTAACTTACATCTCTCTCTGCCTTCCTTGTACTACTATTAAGAGTAACTCCCTCCACCCCTTGCCGTATAACCCCGCACTGTATAACACGCAATAACATTGAGCATCCCGTCGGACGAATGGATGCCTTAAGCCGCTTTTCTCTACGACAGGCAAAAATAGTACAAACGCCGAGCAACGAGCAGCGCTTCCATCGAACCATGAGATTATTCCAGAGCCACCCTTTGCTTCGCCCTTTTGATCGTGTACGTGTGCCCCCCCCCTATTTTTGGACAAAATAGCCAAAAGAAAAGTGTTCCACTGGGGGGGGGGTTAGGGTACACACACGCGCGGTATTCATCAATACTGAAACTCTTTTTTTTGTTTATGTACATGTCGACCTTTTTTTCGCAATTGATCAATCCACTTCCACCATTCAACCAACCAACGTACCCCGAAAGCAAGCATCCACCCACCCATCATCAGCAACCTAAAAAGGCGACATCAATATAATAAGTACCATCAACTTGGAGGTGAATGAATCGTGTGCCAAATAAAAATGTATCCCATCTTCCATCCATGCTGGCCAACCTTAACCTTCCGGCCGAGTACAACAACTTACAACCCTCCCCCGTACATACCCATACAATCCTACAATAAAAAATACAGCAGGACTACAATCCCTATAATACTATCGAACTGTATATCGCCACTCAATCGTAGTAGCCAACTCCCCCCCCCACCCCGCATCCCCCTCTCTCCCCCAAATTATTTCCATGCCTGGGGCTCGGATCACATCAGAAACCCCATCGGCTACAAAACAGACAAAGAGCAGTAGGGCCGCAGGCGGTCGACGAACACTTAAAAATCGCTTGATATACCACGTACGTGACACGGAATCGTTCCCCACGAGATACCCTACCTGGTAGGTCTCAAAAAGAGACCGTACAGTCGCAAACGCAAACCACAACGTAAATCAAGAAAAACCTCGGGGTACTCGCTACGAGCTAATACTGCTGCTGCTGCCTACGCGCAACAGAGGTGGATGTAGACAGATCGTGAGAAGATTTAGGTCTGCTCTTGAGAATCTATCTACAGTGGAAACGACACCGAAAGACAAGAAAAAAAAAAAAAATCTCGCTGAGGGAGGAAGGAGGAGATTTCTCGAGCAAACAGGCGGGTCCTACCATGCGCCCCGCCCGCTCACCACTATCAATAAAACCCCAAACCTTCAAGGGAATGCATAGTAGTACAGATTATATATACCAGGGTTGTTGACGGGTCTGGTCAAATCTCGTGGGTCGGGTCGGGTCAGGGTGGCCTGGCCCAACCCGTGAGATTTTGAAAACCTCCTGGCCAAACCCGACCCGTGAGAGTTGAAAATATTTTGACCCGACCCGCGGGTCGAGTCACGACCCGTGAAAAGCCCTGGTATATATATACTCTGGTGGCACCCGGGTACCTACCCGAGTATGACTCGCAACAACTAGGTTTAGTACCCGGGTATCACATAGGATATACCCTGCTAAACACACCCTTGGGGCTTTGTCCGGTGGTCACCAAAAATATCAGTTCGGAGTACCCGGGTATCTACCCGAGTATGACCCGTAACAACAAGGTTGGATACCGGGGTATCACATAGGATATACCCTGCTCAAGACACCCTTGGGGCTTTGTCCGGTGGTCACCAACAATATCAGTTCGGGGTACCCGGGTAACTACCCGAGTATGACCCGTAACAACCAGGTTGGGTACCCGGGATCAAATAGGATATACCCTGCTAAACACACCCTTGGGGCTTTGTCCGGTGGTCGCCAAAAAATATCAGTTCGGGATACCCGGGTATCTACCCGAGTGTGACCCATAACAACCAAGTTTGGCACCCGGGTATCAACAGTATACACCCTGCCAAACACACCCTTGGGGCTTTGTCCGGTGGTCACAAAAAAATATCAGTTCGGGGTACCCGGGTACCTACCCAGGTGTGAACCATGACAACCAGGTCCGGTACCCGGGTACCTCAGAGAGTATGTACTGAAAGTACTCAAAACACGCTCTTGGAGCTTTCCTTTGGGCGGTGGTCGTGAACAAGACTGACAAAGTCAGTCCGGAATGCAAAAAAAAAAAAAAAAAGCAACGACAGAACTGGTGACCGACCAACGGGATCCCACCCTCTCCGCAGCGGCGGTGTTTGCACACCCCCCCCCCGACTACGCCAAAAACAGGGAAGTTGCTGAAACCTCCTGTACTGAACGAATGCTTACAAGCTATTCCTAGCTAGCGAGCCCGGGCGACCCCCCCCTCCATGCATTTATCATACCTGGTATATATGCTTGGGAAGCCCTGCTTCGTGGTGCAGAAGCGCCAATAACTAATGTATAGTACTGCTGTACGCACGCAAACCCAACGTACCTACTACTACTAGCGAGCGAGTTCGGAGGACGACCTTCCCGTGCATGTACATGTGTTTAGGGGGAATCCCGCCACGCGATGCAGAAGCGGCAACAATGTCCTGTATGCCTGCTCGTACCACCTTAACGCGAGAGAAAAAAATGAAGCTATTTCCACTCTACAGGCGGCGTACTAGTCCAGTGATCTACTAAAAGTCTTTCAAGTGGTGCTGAGTGGTTTTTCCCAAGCGAAACAGCTTTTCCCCTCTTTTCTAAACCGGCTTACCACCCACCACCACCACCACCACCACCACGCGTCGTTTATTCGTTTCCCAACCAACATCTAAAACCCTTTATTTTACCCTTACAGCACAATCAAAACCCTTCCCCCCCCCCCCCCCCCGGCTGGCCCGCAGAAGCGGAGCCACCACAGAATATCGTAACAAAAAAGAAAAAAAAAAAACGTAAAAAAGAACCCCCCCCCCCCCCCCGCCTGCCAATCGCATAATTTCCCTCTCCAGCGGCCAAGCCTCGTGCCGAAACAAACACGACGAACCTACTTCCGACATCAATCACCCCCCCCAAACACCAAACACCATCTGTTGATTCCTGAAACATTTTCTCTTGCTCTTCTCACACTAACTCATCGCCATAATCTACTGTAAGCGCACCACCACCACCACCACCACCACCACCATAATCTAGTCCGTCGTCCCAGAATCCTGGCACACATCATCCCACCGAGTTCCGTCCCTCCTTTCTTTCACGCGAGGAAGGGGAAGCTAGGGTCCTCCCGGTTAGGGTCGAACGACACCCCGGCGCTCATCGTGGGGTTCGCGGGAGGCGGGTCATCCGCATCCCGCTCCGCACCACCACCACTACCCCCATGCACCGAGCGATCGAACCGCACCACGCTTCCCGCGCGCCGTCCCGACGACTCCCTCTCCCTCTCCCCTCCATTCCTCTCTTCATACGGCGGCCGCCGCGGCATGCTGTTGTAAGGGGCTGCCACGCCCGAGAGAAGGGTCAGACCGTCCGGCTCGGAGACGTACCTCGCAGCCTGGTTCGGCGCCCCCGAGGGCATGGTGCCAGGGCCCAAGAGAGCCAGCGCTGAGAGGCTGCGGCGTTCGTCGATGCGGGGGTCGGGGACGGCGCCAAGACGCTGGACGATGCTGGGGCTCGGGGTCCGGGCGGTTGCCACGGGCATCTTCCGCACGCGGTCGACCCAGTCGCTCGGCGCCTCGGGGTTGCTGAGCTCCGGGCGGTGCGTAGGCCCGGAGGGCTCCGCCGCAGCCGAAGGGACATGCCATCGTTGTAAGGTCGAGCCTTCCCCGTTGCGAGGACGCCTGCTGCCGCCGCCGCCGCTGTTGCTGCTACTACTGCTGTTTTCGGTGTTCGTAGATGGAGTCCAGCGTTGACTGGCGATGTCGGCACGGGAGAGGGCGGAGCCTAAGCGTCTGGGTGGCGGCGACATTGAGCCCGTCCTGCTCTGTGCCGGGCGAGATCGTTGTTCTCCGAGGCTGTTCGCCTGCAAGGGTAACCGACACGACAACGATGGGAATGGGTGGGGGGCAATAAAAGGCCAATACACACAACAACAAAAAAACGAAAGTTAGACGGGGGGGGGGGGGGGAGAACGACGGTCGCCCACACAAACAAAAAAACGGAGGTATTCATAGATCGATCGCGCAAGTGGCCGCGATAATTTTTGGTGGTGCTGGGAAGATTTTTCCGGCCCAACGAAACAAAAAAAGGTGTTTGGAGAGGAGATTCGTGAGGAAGGAACGTCTGCCTAAGGGCGCGGTGCTACGTGGCGAGACACAAGACAGAAGTGACGTACTGTACTGTACTGAAGTGAACTATTATCAATTAACAGTAGGCCTTCGTGCCCTTCGGTCTAACGCACTACTGCACTGTTGCCAATACTGCTGTATGTCTACTATACTACTTACGGCCGTGTATAACGCTGCGCGCGGACACAAAAACTTACTGCTGTCAACATTTAGCAGCCGAGTACAGGCCGCGTGTATAGACCATTGGTAGACAATAATACATATATCGTACCGAGAGTTTTCATGTATCGAAATGTACAACGTTACCAGGTAAGCATCATACCGAACGCATGTGCCCTCCACTATCTGCCATCCCCGTAATTTAAAAGGAAATAAAATACTGATGAAATTTCGACTTGAAATCGCATCGTACCTATTTGACTTACGTACAACAATACGAGTACTCGTGCGTACATACGTACGTATCGTTAATAGAAATCGCATGTTCGATATCCAGATTAGATCGCTATTACTACTATATCATAATATACGTATATAGGGTTGATGCTTCACGTCATGCCGCCACCGCATACGCACCTTATCATAACCCTGACACAACGCATCTCAATATCGAACTGGCCTTTGTTTTTGCTTTTTCGGCGTCTCGAGGTACCTCCCTCCCCTCGTTGCGTATGATATTGCGTATTGCGTATCCATCTTGCCGCAGGCTCGGGGTATTTGTCGTCCTTCCCTTCGGTTTCTTTGCCATTCGTGTCGTGTAACATGTACCCTGGTATGCTATATACTTACGTATATTATTTTTTTCGCCAAGATTTTATTGTCGCTTCGATTGTTGTGCTTCATGTCTTTTCTTCTTTGTGGTGATCCTTTTCCATTTATTTTTCCCATTTCAATTGTCTTTCGTTCTTTCTTTCGGTGTACCTCTGGGTTTCTGTCGTGTGTGTGGTGCTGGTCGTATCCAGTACGATGGCAATGTCATTGCATTGGTGTCTACCAGGTTAATGCAGTACGTATTGCCGCTTTGTCGTAGCTTTGTGACCACAGAATTTGCACCTCTCAGGGATGAAGAAATCAGCACGGACACTCTGTGTGTGCTTCATGTCGACCTTCGGCAAGAACGGTTTAATGCGATGAACGTATATTACACAAATACACACATTCGCGAGAACAGCCCGAGTAACCCAACACCCCAAAAGCACAACCACAACACCAACAACAAAAACTCCACTCTTTGCTTACCTCGGTCGAAACGTCACCCCCGCCCCCACCGCCTCCTCTCTTGTCAAACACCGCCATCACAGCATCGCCAAACGTACACCAACCCCCAATCTTTCCTTTGCCAGCTCCGTGGACATCGCCGCCGACATTCTCTGCAGCGGCAGGCCTGGTGGGACGGGCAAACGCCAGGCTACTCCTCGCCACACGCAACGCGTCGGCGCACAGCCCTAAGCGGCGCGAGGGACGGCCGATGCGGGGCTGCTGCAACAGTCTCCTCGAAGCCTCGGCCAGGGTGAAGGTTAGCGGTAGGTGCAGGACGGCGGGGTGGCGGTCGATGATCCCCAGCGCGAGCTTGGCCGATGCTTCCGCGTCGTCGATCTCGTCTCGGGCCACATGCGTGTACCCTGCGGGGTGCGACATGAACAGCAGAGGCGTGGAGAAGATGGAATGGAAGGGGGTTGGAGGAAGGGGGTTGGGAAGGCGTGCGTGCGCTCGTGCGCATGTGACAAAACAATCCGACACCCTATATATACTAAGCTGTGGTTTCGCGTCTTCGAAACTCACGACAAAGGGCCCATTAACAAGTTGAGAACAACACCAACACAGCACCCACCACCACCACCTACAACATACGATCCATATCATCTTTTCATATTTGCTGGTATAGTGGACCCTGTATACGTACGTACAAGGTACGAGTATTTCTACCGCCATGTTTGTATATATACATATGATACGTACCCCGAGTCGGCCTCATTTCTCACCTTTCAAGCCGTGCAGAATGGTCAACATGTGATCAGCATTTTGGTCGCCTTCCTCTACCGCAGCGGTGCTCAGAGACAAGGCAGCATCGCTCAGCATGTCCGTTAACGCCTGTACCATGGTAAGCGTTAATGAGCATTGGGCAGCAGCCAACCGCATGAAGCAGAGCAGGGCAGGGCAGGGGGGGGGAATGGTAAGAGGAAGACACGAATAAGCGCTGAAAAAAAGGGCGTGCCTCTTCTACTGGATGTTGCCTGTTGTATATACTGACCGGCTATTGTCTGCTTTACTGGCTATTGTCTACTGCTGTACCCTAGCTACTACTGTCTTGCTCTACCGGCTATCGTCTTGTACCAGGTATACCGGTAGTGAGCGGTAGGTGCCCGCATGAAGCGGCGCAGGACGGGTACACGGCAAGAGCAGACACAAGACACAAACAAAAAACGCGCCTCGTCTACTGCCTGCTTGTTTATTGTCTGCTGCACTGGCTATTGTCTGCCACTGACTACCAACTATTGTCTACTACTACGAACGCACCGGCTTTTGTCTATCGTACTTGGTGCTGTCTTGCTGGGTATCGTCTGCTGTTGGTATTTTACCACTTGTTCGTATAGTGTACCAGATACCAGTATTAAATAAGCAACGGTCGAGATCTTGACGTTCGAGTTATAATATTATGAATAAGATACGAGTACAAGTATTAGTATAGAACAGATACGACAAATAACCAGCTGCAAATAACAATGGCTCATCTGATAGTATCATAATAATGTATTAAGATATGAACCTGCCGTTACTATATGTTGTGCAAGATCCCTACGTACGGTACAGCAGTATAGATCCCACCCAGGAAACACAAAACATGTTGCCATGTATCATAAAAGTACAACTGCTGTAAGTAGAACATTGCAGATTAGTCCGCTTCCACCCGGTTACGTATATACGAAGTATGTATGATATGATGCTTATGATACATATTTAATATTTACAATTACTACTCGTACTGTATTATAGAAACATACAAAGATATCAGGAATCTATCCGCCTTGAAACAGCTAGATCATATAGTTGGGGATCAGTGATCTGTCCGCTCTTTGTGTGTATATACCAGTGATCTGTGCGATCTAGATTCTAAATTGGGATCTGTCATCTGTCATCTGCCCGGTCCGTGCAAACAACAAACCTGGGAGGGCAGGGCTTCGACTCCAATTATCCCTCGAGACTTATCCGCCTCGTCTTGGAGCAGCTTAGTGCAGGCGACCGTCACCGTGGCCAGTGCTGCCACAAACGGGTCCGCGCCAGGTCGCTTCTGTAACGTCACGCCCCACACCGTGTGATCTCGTACTTCCAGGGCGATCGACGGGCGCTGAAAGGGGCCGACAGGCAGAGGAGAGAGGAGGGAGGAGAGAGGAGAGACGAGACGGGAGGAGAGAGGAGAGAGAAGACGGGAGAGAGGCAAACACGGAAGAGAAGAAATGAAAGGAGCAAACGAAAGAGAACACGGAGAAAAAATAATTAGACCCAGGGTGTATTTAAGTTTGTTTTTTCAAACGGCCAAGAAAAATAAATATGGGCAACGAAAAAAACGTTGAAATCCTGACCAAAACAAACAAAACAAAACAGGAAAAAGAAATCCACACGAAATTATACAGCCAAAATGAACTGCAACAGGTACTGCTGTACCTGGTGTACTACGAATCGTAAAAAACAGACAAGTCATACATACATAAGGGACGTCAAGCGACAGGCGAAGACACGGTCAAAGAACCATACAAACAAATCCGCAAAAAAAAAAACAGACAAAAAAAACTGTCGACCCTGTTATTAATAGTACGGCACTGATGTGTAGAAACATACTGGTATGATATATTTGACTCTAATTCCAAGTAATTTGTCCGAAAAACGGGAGTGCGGTTCTAATTTTTGGTCAATACCTGGTATAAGAAAAGAAACAGACATGACAAAAACAAAATACGGGATAGAAGAACGAGGCATGAACGACCGCAAGAATGAGCAGAACTACGAAAATACTTGAAATATGGCACGCGCGCGCCCAGAAAGCATTTTACGGTACAGCACCAGTTCAAAGACCAAATTTTCGATTTTCATTTTTCGATCTCACATAGTTGTAACTTCGTTGAAAAAAAGTGTGCAAAGTGTGCAAAGTGAAAGTGGCCCGTGCGATTGGGGAAACGCGCTGGCCCAGAAACTATTATCCTATTTATACGAGCTGGGCCAGCCAAGAAACCTACAAAGCTTCCTAAAGTAGTATCTCGTGAACCACTGCGAATTAGGCTACAAAATTTTGAAGCGCCAACCCTGACATAGCAGTGCTTGTGCAATTTTTTTTTGTATCTTGAAAATTATATACATTTTTTTTTCTCGACTCGATCTCGCCGAGATATCCGCGAAAACTCGAAAACAACATTTTTTTCATTCTAATTTCGTATAAAAAATGTCATTTTCGATCAACATGAAATTTGGTGGGGACAATGCTGAAGACACAAGGAGAAGATCGATGTAAGTCTCGTTGCCCAATTCGCCACCCATCAAGAGATATGACCAAAACTCGATTCCATATATAAGTCAAGTAATTACGGAAAAAATGGTAATTCCGTCATGCCCCGACCAATTTCGAGAGTTTTACTCTGAAATTTTCACCACGTCTTTGAACCGTGCGTGCAAAAATACCTGCCGCCTGCCCTCTTTGATCTGTGTCCAAATTCCAGGTCCTAATTCGTTAAATTGGTCGGGGCATGGCTAATCTGCTTTAAAAACATTTTTTTGGCTGGCCCAGCTCGTAATACGTACGAGTGTTGTATGGCGAACTTTTGAGGGTCATTGCGTCGTAGCCTATAACTCCCAGCTCCCGAGAGGTTACGATATAATAGCCGGCGGGTATCAAATACTGGTTTAAACCATGAAGAGAGTCAATATGAATACCTGTGTGTGTTGTCTTTACATTGAACTCGTTCTGCCTACCCAACTACATCGGTACACCCAGTCAGTGTCTGTCCTCATTCTTAATCCTAGAGAGATACAAATTCTGTCGTCACAGACTCTGTGAGACAGAGAAAAAACAAACACAAAAAAAGAAATAAACGCAAATGAATGGGTAAAGCAAGTGAAATGTGTACGTACCGGGTACGACAACACAACGACACGATATTTACATAATATTAACAAATTAAGATGTACTGCTGTAGTACCCGCGGTGTGTGTATTCTTCACATTAAACCTTCCTTTCTACTTTCTACCCGTCGACATCCAGCACACCCAGTGTCCGTGCCGATTCTTCATCCTAGAAAGCTACCAGTTCTGTGGTCACAAAACTACGACAGAGATACTACGTTGCAGTGCTGTATCAAATACCGAATATCAACCTGACGACCGTCGGACAGAATTACTAAAAAAAAATGCGTCAGCAGTCAGCAGGGCTACGAGTACTAAATAGTACTAACAGTAGTAGTACTACTCGTAGTACTGACGAAAAAGCCTAAGAGGTACGACTACGTACGGACCAAAGATAGATGTGGAAGACAGCAAGACAGCACTTTACGTATCCGTGCATCTATGCACTTTCACTTTCACTTTCACCCTTTTAATAACCGTTGACAGCAGTTGACAGACCTTGTGACCTTGTCCAAGAAATGCCTCGCAGACAGCTTACAGCAAAAACCGGGGACCCGATTGAACAATCCCCGTTTTTTCAAAAACACCTGACGACCTGACCATATTATTGAAAAATCCACTTATTTACATTTTTTCAGAATTTTGCACCATTTTCTGCATAAATAAATAAATACCGTTCAGATCTGCATCATTGCATATCTTAAGTCACGTACAGCTGCCGCACACGGCAGCAACAAATACCAGTAGATATGTGTATACCTGTACCGCAGTCTTCGAGGAGATGGAGGATTAGGATTTGGTACGTATATATTTATATTTTAGGAATTGATAAATGAGAAGCCGTGCAAGTGCAACGGGTGAGCAAAAACGTGATTAGTATGATAAGTGGTAAGTAATGCGGCATCCGTGAGAGGAGGGGGTTTCATAATGTCTTTACGTGTTTACCTTTCGTGAGTTTTGACCAGCCAGCGTTGGGACATCGTTCAGAAAACGATGGCGATCGATGTTTCAAAATCGCCGAGCTAAATAAAGATCGCGATGTTAAATCAGTTTGGCGTATCTTTGAAAAAAATGCAGATCTCGATGATCACAAGAAAACGACCAGTTTTGTTGTATCACGCGATCGTATCTCCAACCCTGGAGTTCATGTTTAGTACCCTTTCGGTACATGAGAGCCGGAAAATGACAATACGTACGGTACAGATGGCAAACAGAAATGACGATGACAGCATCATCATCCATAAGCCACCAGCCACACTACAAGTAGGCAGGCAGCCATAAGCCACACGGCGAGTTGCGGGTTTTGTGGTCACAGAGCGTGAATATCTTCATTATAAGATGAAGACTCAGCACGGGCACTGGACACTGGATGTGCTGGATCGTAATATCTGCTGCAACAACATGTAGGGCAAAAGCCAAAAATAGGCATACCTGGGTCTTTTGATCCATTTATACGTACATTAATATAGCACTTGGCTGATGACTTCCCGGCCCTCCCTCTGATTGGCCAGCGCCCGACCATACCCGTGCTGGCTGAAAAGTTCCAGGCACACCTCTGTCTGGCTACTCAAGTTCGGCTTCATCTATTTTTTGCTTTGATTGTACCCATAAACTGCGCGTATTTGAACCCCTTTTTTGCGAAACTGAAATATGGCAACAGGGCCGTCAGGACTACTGTAGGTGACCCGAGCTGTAAAAAAAAACACGAAAATGTTGCGAAATCGCCTGTTGAGGGGGGACATGCATTTTTTTTTTTTTTTTTTTTTGTCCATCCCATTTATTATCTTCGCCCTTCCTTTCTCTCTCCTCCCTAGTCGTAACTCAGATCCGGGGTCACAAAGTAGGCTCCTCTCCCTCCTCCCCCACTACGGTTCTTGCCTTGCATTTTTATCGCGAGAAGACTTCAGCCTTTCCTTCCCTCGTCGACTCGCATCGAATTGGGCCTACCCACGCTACTATTGGCGCTCTCAGCAGTTGATTCCGTTTTTTATTTATTTTTGCAAATAAACTCAAAAGTCCGACCCACGTGAGATTCGAACTCCAGACATCAACGTTCAGAAGCGTTCGAGGTACCTCTAGACCATCGGGGCGACCGACTTTGCAACACAGCAGTACCGCACACTAACTGAGAGCCTATATAGTAACAAACTGTGCTGTTCGCTAGGAGAAGCTTTCTTTTTTAGGCAAAAGAGGTCTTTCGTAGGCACACGTTGGGCCATTTACAGGGAATATCAAAGCCAAAAGTAGAAAAATACGTGAAGCTAAACTTGTGGCCGCAGAGAGGTGTACGGTACCTGGAACTTTTCAATCATCAACAGGTACGATAAGGCGCTGGCGAATCAGAGGGAGGACAAGGAAGTGTTTTCTCGAGTGCAATATTGAGTGTACCTATAATGGCTCAAAAGTCCTACGGAGGTATACCTATTTTTGGCTCTTGCCCAAAATACAAGAGTTACAGTCAGCCAACTCACACCCTCTTTGCGTTTAACAGCAGTACTCTTGCATACTGTACTGTAGTAAATAGTAAAATAGTGTTTGTGTTCCGCTCTTTCTACCCGTCGACATCCAGCACACCCAGTGTCCGTGCCGATTCTTCTTCCTAGAGAGATACAAGATACATGCTCTGTGGCAGTGGGCACCCGATACGTACATAGCACGTACCTGGTAGCATTCTCGAAAAACCGAAAAAACAGATAGGAGGCGTTATTTTAAAAAACGAAAAACCGGTATAACTGGTTTTTGTTTGGCAATAAAACATTGGAAACCACGGGTGCTGTGTCGATTTTTTGTCCATTTGCACCTTGTGTACTCCCAAGTGCGTATCTGGTTCTCTTCGCTACTTCGTGCTTGCCAAACTATCATGTTCATGTTCACGTTGCTTATCGCTGCAGGCTTGTTCTATTGATAGTGAACCTGGTACATAAGTAGATATGGGTGCCCTAAACAAACGGAAAATAAAAAAGAACAAGAAACGTTTTTTATTCTGAAAACCACTACTTAACTCTGATCACAAAACCACGACTAAACAGCCAGCATTATTAATAGTGGTACTTCAGCGGTATGTATGTACATTGTCGTTGCATGAAGTAAGAGTAAGTAGACCATGCAATGACATTGTCATCGTGGAGACTGGAGACAGGCATAACACACACGCCAGCAATCCAGATACATTAAAATATAGAAAAACGATACTCGTAGAAGTATAGTCGTAAGGCAAAAGAAACAAACAAATGTGGAAACCAGGTCCCCTCCTCTAGAAGATTGCACCGCCTCATTTTACGTGGGTATTTATTTTGTGCTTATATTTTTGTGGTATGTCTTCCTCTCGTTTTTCGTGTTTGGTGTTTGGCACGAAGATTAGGCGGAATTGAGTACAGCAGTAGTATTAATAGAAAGCGCCACACATCCGTTGTGTGGGTGGCGCCCAAGGGAATGAGGAGGGGGGGCAACGGTCGTAGGGAAATCGCGGTTGACGAAAGCAGGAAGGAGACGACAGACGAGTAGCAAGGTGCCAGGTCTAGCAGGTAAAACCTGTCTGTGCTACCGGTACCATAAACTGCTGCGGTTGCCTGGAGGGTGCCTCTAAACTGCTGTTGTGCTCCGGTTTCCTGTCCTTTCCTTTCGTTCTTATGTACGTACGTAGTATTCCTCTGTTTTATATTGTAAATTTTAATTGTTTATGTTATACCTGGTAGCGTCTACCACATCCCTTCCGGGGGGACACGACACTTTCTTCATATTTTCTCTTTTCTCGTTTCCTTGTCTTCTCGTTTTTTCGTTTTTTTTCTTCTTTTTTTTTCTCTTTGAACGAATCTGGATTGCTAGCATGTGTATGCCGTGTCTGTTATCGTATGGCATTGCATTGTCTACCCTGCTTACTGTATTACAATGTAGTACTGTATCTCTGTGCCGTGCTTTAGTGACCACAGAGCTTGTAACTCCCTCTGTTAATAGGATGACAATTCGGCACCAACACGGACACTGGGAGTGCTGGATGTCGACGGGTAGAAAGAACAGTTAACTGGTCCCACGAACTTGGGGACAAACTACTTGGAATTAGTGTGGGACAAGTTTTTTCAGTTCTGAATGGGTTAATGTGAAGGAACACACACACCGCCTCATTACACACAAGTTCAAGGTCACCAGTCACCAGAGGTCCCTCAAGCCGTCCCAGGAAGACCCAAAGCAACAGCCCACCTCGGTGTGTCCTCCACACCAAACCCACAAAAGAGATAATCTGCCACGGGCTACACGCCGCACAGAGAAGGGAAACAAAAACACTACTGGTACGATGCGTATGGTGCTTGTGTTTGGCACTGACCTTGTGTAGGTTGAGGGTCATGGTGACCAACACCGAGACGAAAGCCATGGTATGTCGCAGACCTTCCGGCATAAGGGGGCCAAGCTCCAGCCCCACCTGCTGGGCGAAACCAAAGTACCTCCCCACCTGTCCACAAACATCAGGACAAACAAAAAACACCAGAATAAGAGGAGAGAAAAACAACCACAGCAGTAGCAAGAGCAGTAGAAAGTACGAGTACGCGTAGAACAAGTCGGCAGAACGACAGCAGCAACACCAACAACAGAGCAGCACGACCGACGATCTACTGCTAGCAGCTAGCAGTAACACAACAGCAGCAGCAGGAATAGAACCACCAGGCTCAACTTCACAATCCCAAGCACAGATGCATTTCACCCCCATACCATGTATAATACGTCAAAGAGTATTGAGAGTATACAATGAGCAGTGTCACAATTGTATGTACAATAGGGTACTCGTACCTAATACCAGTATAGGCAACGTCATCAAAAAGTAGTGTCTCCGCCAACGGTCTACTACTTCTGTAAAAAAAAAAGAGGTACGTTCGTATTTGGTTCGAGTACGAAGCAACCAGGGTACAAAACTGTGACTACACCAGTGAACGTATATAACCAATAACCAACCACCGCGACGAGAAACAAAACGATAAAACGAAGGCAAGTATACCAAGACCAAGTACCGGGGGGAAGGCATGTTTTTGTAAGTAAAAAGTCAAAGCCAAAAGCTGAAAATATGGGTTTCCATCGTCCTGCTCGGCTCGGCGAGGGGGAACGCAATCCCTTGAACAAGAGCCAGCCCGCGTGGTTTTGGACTCCTAGAGCACACGCCACGGAGCCCCCAGCCTGGGCCCAACCGCGCGCGGGAGTGTACCGTCGTCGGGCCTCCTGCGTGCCCCGCAGCCGGAAGCGCGAGAAGAGACTTGAGTCAGCACCCCATTCTTGTCATCCTCTCCCTCTTTAGGCAACTTCAGCCGACTTTTGTCAAAATGTAGGTTTCTGTAGAGAGTGCAGTACTTAAAAGATGGGCTGAAAAAAACGTGCCAAAACTATGCTAAAAAACAGCCTCCCTTAATACACCTACCAGTCTGCCCGTAAATAGAATCACCGTTTTGGAGTTAATACAGATCAATGCCGGTCGCCCCGGTGGTCTAACTGGTAGCCACGAAGCCTTTTGGGCAGGATGTCGAGGGTTCGATTCTCCCCATGGAGTTTTTTATTCTTAAATGACACCGACTGTCGAGAGCGCAAATTATAGCGTGGGTAAGCAAAATTCGACGAGAGTTGACGAGGGAAGAAAGTGCTGAAATCTTCTCGCGATAAAAATCAAGGCAAGAACCGTAGTGGGGGAGGAGGGAGAGGAGCCTACTTTGTGACCCCGGATCTGAGTTACGACTAGGGAGGGAGAAAGACGGAAGTGCGAAGATAATAAATGGGATGGACAAAAATAAAATAATAGTAATAATAATAATAATACATCATGAATGCATGAATACCCAACCGGTCCCTATGTTTACGGACAGAGTAGAGAGGGCGCCCCCTCTTGACCCATTCAGAACTGAAAAAATATCCCATACTAATTCCAAGTAGTTTGTCCCCGAATTGGTGGGACCATTTCTTAAGGGGTTAAGAAACTCACGTAAAAAAAAACTGAGGGTCGTTTTCTCACGATGCGTAAGAACCTTGACAGAAGAAACAGTGGTCAGGGTCGGGTGCCATTGTTATGACTAACTCCCATACAATAGGCAACAATACCCTGTGCTCAATGGTGGTAAACAAAAGAAGAAATAGACCATCGGCGCCAAAATTGACGCTTACCAGCAGTATTAACAGCGGGCGCGTTCTGTATACAATTAAGTCCGGTACATATCGTACGTATGATATGATACTCGTATGTATGTGTATAGTTAACTAACCTTTCTGGTATCCATGGAGTGCATCCAGAACAGCGTTAGGAGGATCATCGCAGAGGCCACCTGAACGGACAGTAATCGAGACAAGAATCACAAAACATTCAGATGCACGACACACAACTGCGAGGTTAACAAGGCGGAACAACCTATTCGACTACCAACACCCGGTTAACCTTCTTGGGGGCGTCTCAATACTCAATACAGCTTGTAACTTCGTATGGATTGTGTGGAATCATTTTTGCACGGAAAAAAGGTTAGGCTTTCCCCGGCTTGTCCCCAAAACGCTTCAACAGGGCACCAAGTCCAAAAGTGTCCAAAAGTGTACAGACAGGAGAGGCAATATCGGAAAGTGAACAGCGGCGTGCTCGCGGGGGAGCGGGGGGGGGCAGGCGTAGAGCAAAGAGAAGGAGTAGACCACCTCCGCGTGTACGGTAGACAGAGCTATGATACACATACATAACCACACTATTAATAGACTAAACCCACAGGTTTATGGATGTGCACAGAAGAGGTGTTCACAGAGAGCAACAACCTCGGTGCATTCTACAAAATATAGTAGAGCTGCGCACTGCCGTTGTACAGCAGAGTACGGCAGGTTATGCACTTGCGTTTGGTGTACAGCAATACCAGATATAGATTTATAGGTATTCATATATATACTGTAGATGCCTACCCTTTCCCAGGGTTCATTGTGCAACAGACACGTTATCATCATATGAATAGCTTCAATCTGATATTCTTACCGCAACTACTTCAATACAGCCACAACAGCAGTCTTCACGAGCATCACCCAGCCAGGAGCCACGGGCGAGGACGTCAGGGCTCCCGAAAGCCGCCAACATGAGGGGGAAACCCGCAACACACAACATGCACCACACTACACCAACACAGCATGAAACGCTCGTGTGCATGTCCATGCTCCCCTCGTGCTCGTCGGCAATGCAAAAAAGGGAAATCGACAAGAACTGACTGGACCGGCGTTTCAGCGGACAAACTACTTGTAATTAGAGTACGATAGTCTTTGTACTGTACGGTGCTGCTTTTAAGGGTTGTAAACACTCTACACAACCAAACCCGAAAACGACACCACTACGACACCAGGTACGAGTAGTCGGCACACACGCCCACTCAGCATCACAAGACATATTATTCTCGCACTTTCACTATAGTATCTGTGTCGTAGTTTTGTGACCACAGAACTGGTACCCTTTTAGGATGAAGAATCGGCACGGACACTGGGTGTGCTTGATGTCGACCGGTAGAAAGGAAGGTTTAATGTGAAGCACACATTGGCTGGGTGACTGACTGACTACTTACGCACGATCAAACGACGCCGTCGTGCCTTACGGGCATATCCGATGGGTCCTTTTCCGATCATACATACATATGATATCATACGTGCAATATTAACTGCTAGGTACTCTGTAGGATACTATGTGCACAACATGATAACCAACAAGAGCACTACTCGATTAGTAACGCCACACGAATGTACCTCCGGGAGAGGCGCATCCAAGCACCCAGACAAGCAATCAACCGCGCGGGAAGCGTACAGCTTCCCCTCCTCCTCTCCTGCGCCGCTGAACAGAACTCCGATCGCGACAGCAGCCCACGCCTCCGCCCGGCAAGCCTGGGCGAACACATCCACCACAACGCCAGCTTCCCCTTTCCCATCCCCCCCGCCACCTGCCGCACCCACCGCCGACCCCGGCGCCGTCGGCGTATGCTTTTTACGGCTGTCACCGACCCCACTGGTCTTCTCGTTTTCGTCTTCCGCGCCCTCCATAGGATCGAACCGTTTCGTTTCGCCAGCGGCCCTGAACGGACCGTTTCCCACGCCACCGCCACTGCCAGCAACGGTAGAACCAGCAGTAGGACCGGCAGCGGCAGGACCAGCAGCAGTAGGCCCGGCGGTAGGACTACGAGCCTGCGGCATCTCCTCTTCGCTACTGTCCTCGAAAGTCGCTTCCCGCAAGGCCTCCGTGCCTGCCAACAACAGCAGCGAACCCACCGTCCTCATGAACGTCTTCAAGTGCGCCTTGGGCCGCGCTTCAAGTTCCATCGGGAGCGCCCCCCTCCGCGGGAGCGCGGGTGGCGCAGCAGCCGCCGCCGCCGCCTCCGCTGGCTCCGCCGCCGCCGCCGGCTGCTGCTGACCTCCATCAGCATCCGCCACAAGTCCCTCCTCTTCCACCCACCTCCTAAGGCCACCGGCAGCCACCGCCGCAGAGGCTTCCTGAAAGAAAGCCGCCTTGGCTGGCGGTCCCTCGAAGCAGCCCCCCCCGGTCCCGGTCCCGGTTTGCGTTGTCCCGGAAGAGCTACTCCTGGGAGGCAAGCCTCTAGGCGGCAGGCAGGCCAATCCGGGGGCGGGCGCGGACAGCGACGGGGTGAGGCGCCGCGTGCTTCGGATGGAGGGTTGCCGCGCCAGTCCGGCCCGTGCAGCGATGGCGGATGATGGCAGAATCGATGACGGGGGCGGCGCCCCCGGCGGCTCCCCCGGAGGCACCGCCGCCCCCACCGACGCGCCGCTCCCATGCTGCGCCGGCGCCGACCCCACGGACAGGAAAGATACGCCGCCGCCGCTGTTGCCGGCACTGTTCATGGGAAGCGCGTGCGGCGGCTCTTGCTGCGCGTAAGACGGGGCGGTGTGCGCCGAGGTCATCCGGGGGTACGCGGAGACCTCCCCACAGCTACCGCCGCTGCTGCCGCTACCGCCCCCATCGCTGAGACTCGGCGCGATGAGCTCGACAAGTCCCGACAGCCCGTCGGTCGTCAGCGGGGCGGCGAAACCCACTCCTCTTAGCCCTTTAAGGGGCTCCGGTAGGTTGAGCGGGACTCCGGCCAGGGATGCGGGGTTTCCAAGGCAGACCGTGCGGAGGGGTGATAGGAGAGGGGAAGAGTGCTCGTGCGACGCCATCATTTTTTCGCCCGAGTCTTCGCTGTCGTCGGAGGGCCCGGTGCGGGCTCGTTTCTCGTCCTCCAAGCGCGCCTTCGGCCCGCATCTTCTTCGTTTGCTGTTTTTTTGTTTGGTAAATATATGAATGGGTTGTTGTCGTGGTCGGCAAGTCGTTCGAAACACAACAGAGAACAGGCATCACAAAAAAGACTGCTGTAAAGCAAGAGAGGAGGGTGAACAAAGAAAAAAAGAAAACATATATCATACGTACGTACGAACGAGTACTGGTTCAATATATACAACAGCAGTATACAGGAGTGCGTTAAAAGATGTGGTATTCATAGCTTCGTAAAAATGAAAATGTGTTTTCATCGTACATACCCTCAGATTGTGTCCCCCTCATAAGGGATGTACATCCTACATGAGGACATATAAAATCCGTAAGTACGCGCGATCGAAGTATTACACTCAGCTAGCAAAGATGCGCTTCGACGAAATCCTCGAGCTCACAGCTGTTGTTTTTTTAATTTTTTAATACATATGTAGCATATCATACATACTCGTACCCGGTAGAGGATCAGCGGTAGATGAGATGAAAGAGTAGGCGGTCGAGCGGAAGAGGGACAATGTCGTGCGGCGGGAGTACTCGTACAAGTTTGACAAGCACGTGTCGCGTTACGACACAATCATACGCAACTGCTGTCGTATGCGTATGTTAGTTGTATGCGTATGGTAGTTGTATACGCTGTGCGTATTCATATAATGTGCACGAAGCACTCTTTACCGCCTTGCTGTTGTAGCTAATAATTGTCCGCACCGATCGCATCATTTTTTATTTTTTTGTCCATCCCATTTATTATCTTCGCCCTTCCTTTCTCTCTCCTTCCTATATATTAATAGTCGTAACGTCTTAACTCAGATCTGGGGTCACAAAGTAGGCTCTTCTCCCTCCTCCCCCACTACGGTTCTTGCCTTGCATTTTTATCGCGAGAAGATTTCAGTACTTTCTTCCCTCGTCAACTTTCGTCGAATTGTGCTTACCCACGCTATAATATGCGCTCGCGACAGTTGGTGTCATTTGAGAATAAAAATCTCCATACGAGGAGACTCGAACCCCCGACCTCCGACGCTAACAGGCTTCGTGGCTACCAGTTAGACCACCGGGGCGACCGGCTGTATTAATGTGTACCAGGTATGTAAAAAACACAGTGTAAGTATCATACCCGCGGGCGCCCGCGCGTACATACAATATGGTCTCGGCGTCGATGTTCCGCACATCAAGTCGCACACGCCAAGCGTACCTGGTACGATATACTCGTACGTATTTATAGTTAATTCGAGAATATTGACTGCTGTATGTACATTATCTCACCATCTGCTATATTTAAGAGAATCTCATTATTAATAGCTCCGACGGCGGCGGGAGCGTCGGAGCGCCTGTTAGGTTTGTGGAATTAAAGTTCGAAACATTTACGAGTGAATATGTACTATTCAGAAATAATACATTGTTCGTACACGCCCGCGGGTAGGTTTCGGCGCATCGGTTGACACGCCGAGCGTAAATAATACCTGCTGTGGTGTATAATCTGTGTTCGAAAATATTGACTTTGTAAATAATAATATCATCCCACCTTTGATTGTGTTTGTGGGATTCAATTTCAATACATCCACGCGCGTACAAATAATACAATACGACAATAATGCAACGACGAGCTTTGCAGTGCTGCACACACGCCTCCGTCCGATTTGGCTGGCAGACACGAGGGCCGGAAGTACAATTTTTACGACACAAAGTGAGTTTCTCGAAAAATTTTATAAAAATACAAATAGAAGGAAGCATAAAAAGCATGGAAGCATAAATAGGAAGATGGCGGCTCTTCAAACTACATATTCATAATATTAATAATAGTTTGTTGATGACGAGATGATGATGAGCATCACGTATTATCTTACAGAGTACCTGCTAGATTGTTATTTTATGTAATAATAGACGTGCGTATCTTATTCGGCGTCCGCTCATCAGAGATCAGAGGCGGATTCGGAGGCTGGATGTTTGATGCCCTAAAGTAAACCTACGAGTAGCGAGATTATGTACGGTACGAGTACTTAAACAGCCTCGAGGATGTGCGGCAGTCTGTGAGGGGGGGCCGGAGGCAGTGGAGCAACGTTTGACAACAGCAGTCCGCTGCTACTTGCACATTCTGAATGCCGTGGATCGGTCGTGGGAAGATGCCTCATCGTCATGTTAAAAGTCTAGCAGGACAAAACATTTGTGTACGAGCCTTTCGGAGTCAAACAAAGAATTCAGCTCGGAGACATAGACCACGTCAAGATCCAACGGAACAGGGTCAAACGTGTCGAACAAACACCCCATGCATCATCACGGATAGCTCGGTCGATCTACGGCAGCACTGGTATCCTGTCTCGCAGAGCCTGCGTTACGCTCTGTACCTCGGCGGGCGCGCATAGCACAACTGCTGCTGTTTGAATCACGGAACACCTGGCCGGCTCTATCCTACTGCTGCTGCTGCTGCTGCTGCTGTGCGACGTATTTCGTTACGAAGTTCGTACTGCTGTATGTATGGACGTACGTTATAGAAGCTGAAAAGTCCCCAAGCTGCAAGGCACTGGGTTCAAATGTGTGCATATTATACTCCACATAAAAATTAGGAGACCCGTCCTCTCGCCTATGATACATGAGAGCAGCAAAATACTTTGAAAAAAACTATGCTACGTACGTATCTGCTGCTGCTGTGCTGCTGCTGCTGCTGCGTCGACGTGTGGTCTCACCTGAACTTGCACTCTATCTTCCTCTTCTTGCATCGATCACAGGGGATGCTGCCGCAGCACTTCGTCTTAGATGAGGTGCAGGTGTCGCAGGACTTCCGAAGCGCTCCTCTCGCGCCCCTCCTCCAGCCCTCAGTTGGGTCAGCACCCACACGATCCGGATGCATCTGCATCTGCAGCACCTCGTTCTTGTCATCCTCTCCCGAGAAATCGCTAGATCCCATCTCGGTGGGGCAGGGAGGGCTGCACCACCCCGCCAGGTCTTGCTTAATGGTTACGGCCGCTTGGGGTGCTACCACCAATCCTCCCCAGTCTCTAGTGCGTGATGATGTTTCTCGAATACACTGCTGAGGAGAAATTTTGACAGCAGTCTCTCAAACCTCAAACTCAAAACAGACCCAACCACACAACCTGTAGCAAGCAAGCCCAGCTCAAGACGGGGAGAGATGATGTCGGAGAGAGCGCAAACCAACTAGCTGCTGCTGCTGCTGCTGCTGCTGCCGCCACCGCCGCCAACTCCTGTCCGTCTCCAGGCTCCGGCGCTACTCTCCTTCGTGAAGGCGACCGCTTATTGCAGCTTCACTTTTATGGGTGCACAGACAGTCGAACTCAAACAACCACGCCTGTGTCGTCTGTCTTGCTGACTGGCAGCCTGGCGCGTTCAAGCGTTCAAGCTGCAAGGCGCCAGCCAGTTTCGAAAAACTGAAAAAAAAAACTTGGTAGAGCTTGGAATCCTCGAGTGATCTCTGAACTCCTCTGGCTCCTTAGATGAAGGCAGCTCCGGTCCCGGGAGAGGTGCAACAGACGGCGAATGCTCTGGGGACACAAAGAAGTAGTAATTCGTCAGTAGAGCCTGAGCTGAAAGGTAGGTCTGTTTGTCGTGACACCCCACACTGCTGCTGCAGTGCTACTGCTGCTGCTGCCCTGTCCTGCACTTGACGTTCGCATTTCGGGCGTGATTTTCATTTTTCGGGGTATTTACATCGGGGTATTTCAGAACCGAAATTTCCTTGGGAAGGATTTTGTCTTATTTGCTGGAAAGTTTTTTTGCTGCCAAAAATTGATTGTTGGGCACGGCAACCTTGGAAAATCACAACATTTTTCACAAAATTCACATTCGAAACTTTGAAACATCCTGTCATTTATACCTTCCACCGCTTACCCGCTGTATACTCCTATGTCCATACGTCCATACGCTGCGTATGAAACCTAACGTTACGTATGATACGAATACTGTCCAAGTTGCAGCACCGGAGGGGGAAGAGGGCATGCTGCTGCTGAGCTCTGCTCCTGTGCTGCTGCCGGCTCTCGTGAGACTCGTGCCTGCTCGACCTATTAAATAGGTAAATACCCTTGTGATTGTAGACACAGCAGGAGTGCACAATAAACAACAAGTAGTCTACCCGTCCACCTTTGTGCGTATTGCTGTTGATGTATGTCGTGTGCAGAAAAAACCGTTAGAAAAAACTAGATCCATTGCATATACCGGTACTGCTGTACCACCTGCTCTCGTCCGGGGCCTCGTACGTAACACGTCGAGTTGCCCGTGCTGCTATATACCACGTACCGGTCGGTGCGGTACTACAGCAGAAGTAGTAGCATACCCGTAGGCTACGAGTACGAGCTGGTTCCAGCAACAAGCGTGAGATTCCACCTTCGGGCAATAAAAACCGGAATCCGTTGATATTTTCAATACTAAAGACATCCACATGCCCGCATGAACAAGGGGAACACATCGCTGAAGAGATTTTTGGCGTACGAGTTGTAGTTCGCGAGATATGGACATTTTTCGTATTACTTGCGGAGGCGTTGTTGTATAGGGGTTGAAACTGCCCATACTAAAATTCATATAAATTCGTATTTAGGCCATAAATCGGCCAATACGTCGAATAATTCGACACTAGAAGTGTTGACATGATCGTATCAACAAAGGGAACATGTTGGTGACATTTGTTTTGTTCTGCGAAACATGCAAGGCTGTTATATTTACCGCCTTCCAAAGTACTAGACTTTAACATGAACCGGGAACAATTTTCGAGTACTTTCACGGGAATCATTTTTGCACTTTGGTTTTTGAGAGTTGGAAAACGAAATTTGTCATGGTTGTGCGTCATGACCATATGAAAAAACTGACCGCTGGTCTTTTTTGATTTTTTGTTTTTTTCGTGAATTAGGGAGGGTTAAAGTTGCCGAAAAATTCAGAAAAAACAGAAAAATGTATCTCAAGAACCAAAAAAAAAAAAAATCAAAAAAGACCAGCGGTCAGTTTTTTCATATGGTCATGACACACAACCATGCCAAATTTCGTTTTCCAACTCTCAAAAACCAGCGTGCAAAAGTGCGAAGAAGGAATATTTTGGGTGTCGCTGGAACCAGCTCGTACGTAGTACCGATATGTACGGTAGACTATATTAGTAGTCAGACAGAGGACAGCAATTAATTATTGTTGTAGAGGACACAGGAACAACAACCTGTGGTTGTGTGTACGCATGATGAAATCTACAGCAGCAGTTAGTCGTACGCGTATGTTATGACGTACGTATAGCACAGCAGTACGTATGAAATGCAATGTGTCAGTCGGTGGTCGGTCCCTACGTATGATATTACTACAAGATCCACCACAACGTGACACTTGTATCTTTATCCGTGAATCTTAATCTTTACACTGGCGTCGTCGGCAAGAATCCATCTTTATTATCGTTTCCATCGTTAGGGGAAAACGAAAAACACAGAAGAAGATGCTCCAGACTCAAGACTCAAGACTGCTGCCTTCAAGTCATCCTCAGCGCGAGGCAAAGCCTACGCACACTAATATCTTACCTTTCTTTGTCTTATTTCTTCCTTCAGCACTCTCGTATATATCGAGCAGTTTAATAGCAATACGAAAGAGCAGCAATGGCACGTGTGTATGTGTGTTCTGTATACCAGGGTATTATGTGTATGCGTGTTTGCGGTGGTGGTGCTGAGCGTGACGTCAACCGCCGCCATCACAATTACACAATTACCTACGCGAGTATCATATAGAATACCTCTATATACGATACCTCCCATGTACAAAATTACCAGAGATAGTTTTAAGGTGATTCAGGTGATGATGTGGATTTTCGAGGTCAGGGGGTTGTCGTATTTCCTGCGTTTTTACTGCATCATCTTCAAATTTTTACGTTTCCTCTGGGTTTTTGGGTCTGGTACGTGGTTGAGCTTTTATTTGTTTGTCCTGCCGACCCCCCCCCCCCCCCCCCCCCCCCCCGCTCACGGCCGGGGGCGACCAGGGCGGCAATGCAGCCGCCCATCATACACTGCTGTATACTGGGGCACGGGACGGGGTTTTAGTGTTACTTTCTTTTTTATCTTGCGCAGCCGACCCCCGCCCCCGCTCATAATCGCTCATAATGTACGTATTCGTTTGGTCTGGGGCGGGGTGGGTAACATCTGGTCGCTCATACATCAACAGTGCTGCGGCACGGGATTGACTGTTGTTTGCTGTGAGTGGTGCTTTTATGTTATACCCTTCCGGCGATACATTTCCGCCCCGCCACCCCTCGCTGGGAGTGTGACGTTAGCTTGGGTTTTCTACTTCTTCGTCGATATGTTATCGCCCCCCCCCCCCCCCCGATCGCCTCGGTATATGGTAATGCAACTACGGCCATGCGTGACATGAGTACACCGCCCCCCCGCCGCCGCCGCCGCCGCTGGCTGATGGGTGTGTGGCGTAAGCATGGCTTTTGCATTTTCGCCGACTGTTCCTCGCTCCGGCGCCAATAACCCCCCCCTCCCTGCTGGTGATGTGGCGGTGGCTTTCGGCGTTCGACTTTGTTTGCGTTTCTCCGATCCCTTAACCGATACATAGGTAGGCCTCCTTTATGATTCCCTTTTCGTTGACGTTTCCTTCGGAGGGTTCGTAGCCTCGCCGTTTAGAGGTGTGAGAATGGGTTTGGAGGAGCCGCATAATCCACTCGCGTTTTCTAGCCAGTGGAACCGGCTTTTCCCTGTATCTCCGACAATTCTGGCAGTCCATAGTACAGGATAGGACACCCAATGAGAAGCCGTCATATAGGCCCATACTATATTTCCAATAGATTTGCATAAATAATTCAGCCCGTTTCTTGGATGGCGTTTCTTATTTTTCGCGTAGAAAACGGGCATGTTACATTTTATTCGCCTAAATACACACATTTTTTTTGGTTAAGGAGCACGGTCATACATACGTATGCGTGCGTTGGGCCTACAAAAATGCACCCGCGTGCACTCCTACTACTATAATAGAGATGTGACTGTAACAGGCGTGTATTTATGCGGAGGAGGAAGGTTTCCGTTTCCCCCCTGCCCATCCCCTTTCCTTTATTCCCAGCGTCCCTGCTTGTGATCCGCACCAACGACTGATAGTATCGTCAGAGATAACCTTTTCTTCTTCCTCCCTGCCGTCTCCCTCTCCATCCTCGTCTCCTCGTAGTCATTGCCACGATTTGCTTCCGAGCTACTACTACTACTACTTCCACTACTACTACTACTCCTACTACTGCTACTACTACTACTACTACTACTACCACTAATGCTCTCCCCCACGGTTGGTACTCGTATATATCACTGCCACCCCCCCTCCGACGTTTTCCGTCAATGCTTTTTATGGTTCCCTCGCCATTCGTTTCCGAAAGGGGACGTTGTTAAGCTATCTCGACAACGCACTGCCCTCCCGCAGAGACACACACGATCCCCGGCTCGCCGCTTCGCCGACCGCTGCAATTAGTGTACCACTTGTCGAGAAAAAACTCCACACCGATCGTAGAGCCGACATCACGGCATCATACAGTGGGTTAGAGGTATGGGGTAAGGGCCAGGGATAGGGTTAGACGGACGCGGTTGATGTAGTCAGCCGGTTCCTGGCGCGTCGGTTCCTAGTTCCTGCGCTTGCCACGTGATGAAACTCTGTCTCTACCCACGCTATCGCCATACGGAGCATAATACAGTAGTGCCCGCTAAATGAGACCGGAGGGGCTAAGCAGGGCGCACAGTGCCAACACGCCTCTTCGTCGCCGACGACGACAGGTGTAACTCGTCAAATGCTTGGCCTCCCCCCCTTGCCGGCACCCCCTGTTTCTTCCGCTTCGCCCATAACCGCCCCTAACCTTCACTAGACCGCCAACTCTATACCTCACGCAACAACCGACTTTGAAAACAGATTGGAATACAGGCCCGATACGCAATGTCATGCACTGACCCGTCCCTGGTACGCTCGCCGAGTGGGGCAGTTGGCGCCCGTTCTTTCGCCGGGGGTCACCGAGGGCTGATGTGTGGGGTGGGCGTGGCTCGGTCGTGTGCACGCGGGGGGTCGGGTGGCGGTCGGGGGCAGCCGGCGTTAAAAACTGTGTATTGAACGAACAATAGTTTGTTCAAAGATGATATGTTCATCTCGGATCTAAAAGATGGAATTGTTGGGTATGATAGCACCTCTTCAGTTGAGGGGTGTGTTAGTACTTCAAGTGGTGTTATAGTCTAGTCACGACCACCGTTTGGGCACAAAATGCGCAACCTCAATACCTGCCGTACCACGCCTCTCCCCGAAACCCTAACCCCTAACCCTGGTCCTTACCCTAACGTCGAAAAAGGCATCGCGCTATTCCAAGAAGGGTTTTTGACCGTCATTACCGTCCATGAACGAACGTATGGGGTCCGTTGAGGCCCTTCGAAAAAATTATGAGATGACCGTTGGCCGTGCCGCCAAGCTGCCATCGTGAGCGCTCTTGTCTTCTCGAACAAGCGCTTGCGGTGCAGCCGGTCTGCGCCCGCTTGAAGGGTTGCACCGAAGGATTCGCGGGAAAAGTTCTCCTTTTTGCTGTTGGAAGCAGAGACGGTGGTGTTGTTTGTGGTCAACGATGGCTGTAAGTGGTGGCAAGTGCTACGTACCGGGGGGGGGGGTCGAAGCGGCGGGCTGCTTCATGGCGAGGTGGCAAAGGGATGAGACGGGGAGGGGCTGGCTATATACAGTAGAGGAGACGACGAGAGTGGGGGCAAGGGGAAAGGGAGGGGTGTTCTCTTCTCGTGTCATGCATAACTGTGAAGTAGTATCACAATACGAGTAGGCCCTCGCATCCCTACAATGCTGGGACGGAGCACATCGGGTTTCCACGGACCAGACAGGCTTTGCTTGCACCAAGCGGCCAAATGTCGTCGGTGTGTGGCGAGTCGTATGAAGGGTGAGCTACACCCTACTACTAACCGCTTGTGGGGCGGGCTTTCTCGCATATGGCTGACAGCGTTGAATTAATGGATTAGTCTTCTTGGGAGGGGGGGGGGGG